>JAUZNC010057002.1:0-13485 GCA_034780395.1 Vannuccia rotundouncinata | reverse complement strand
TTATGTTATTATACGTAATAATTCGAAAATTGATTAAAAATATATTTACGTAATTAAAACTCAACATCCTTGTAATAACTAATATAGCTATATATAACCATTGATATCGTAATTATATGAATTAAGTTAATTACGATATCAATGCTTATAACTGACTAATTTAAATATGTTTTTAATATAAATTTAAATTATTTTATGTCAAAAGTCGAAATTATACTAGTTTGGGGATGTATTATAATAATAATTTCTTCTGCGAGTTGCTTAAAAATGTTCTTCAAAACATCGATAAAAAATTACTACAGGTTTAGATGATGTATAACTATATTATATCTCTAGGTTTTATCCTATATAATGTATATAAATATAGTTTGACCCAATATAATTTTGTAATGGTATAGTAAGTGAAGCTATAAACCAAGAGTCTACATAAAAATTTAGACTGAATGTCAATAAAGAATTAATTTACTTTTCACCGTCGGGTTAAAAATTTATATCGGTAACTCGCAATATGAAGATTTAAAGTTCAATTTACTTTTTATCGACTGTTTGTAGACACAAAAATATTTTACTTAAAATGTTAATAATTTGTTTCATTATATGTTTTAAAAACATTCATAAAATAAATATACTGACCACAGTTTCCATAAATCCCTTTTCGACTTACCAATGAAAATATATCTTTAGATTAAAGAATAAAAAAACTGGAAATATTTGTGCACATTCTGATGCAGAAGAAAACCTAACGAACAGCTTTCTAAACAAGAGGTTCCAGGAAATGAAAACCACCACGACTCCTCTGGGAGTTGGGGAAGCCGGTAGAAGCAGACGGCAATTTGCAACATTAACTCTAAATTCGGCAAATCATGTTTTCTAATTCAGCAACTCGCTGGATAATTTGCTTATAGCGGAGAATGATTGAAATGGTTTATAATCCCATTTTTACATTTTTTTAGTTAGGACAATTTAAATTATGAATATTGAATTTACAGTTTTAAAAAGTTTGAGAGTAAAATGTCACGTTACTTGTGTAAAAAATGAGAAAAAAATTCAAAGGTAACAGTTTCTGAAAAAAAGTTGGAGGATATTATTTGTATATTTCAAAATATTGTTAATATTCATTCTATATAACTTTATACATTAAATAACCTTTAGACATCGTCAGTTTTAACAAAGTTCATTCAACAAACACACTTTCTAGTTATTTTGCTTTGTCTTAGAATTTCTTTTGAAATAAAAATTGACCTAAATCAAAAAATATAACCGGATGTAGAAATACAGTTAACTCAACTCCTCTTGATTCATAAAAGTAAATTCGCGTGACCAACTTGCAAAAACCATAACTAATCTATAAATAACACAAGAAAATACATACACAATACATAAATAAACACAATGATACAAAGTTTCAAAAATAACATTTCAAGAATAATATCCGCACACGACAAATTGACAAGTTTCAAAGGTTCCGCCATTACACCTCCCCTATGATAGAAACAATCTCAAAGACCTGTTTGATAGACTGTTTCAATGAATATAAAATTAATAACATCAAAATCAAACTCTTCACAGAGCATTGTCAGCTAAAATCATTGATTTTATTGCCTACCCCTTGGACAGTATATACAACTGAAACACGCTAGCCTATGGATTATTTGACCAGACAGTTCCACCTTTTCCCCAAGTGTTAGGCACAATATGAAACGTTTTTTGGAAAATTAAGAGAAATCGGGTCGTTGATATCTTTGACGACAAATTAAGATAATTTATAGTTGTCGCGCGAAGGAGGTTAATTTTATTGGATTAATTTTTGGGAATCTAAATAGAAAGAGTTTTTGGTGGAGGAAAGGTCTATACTTATAAATAATAAATAATAAAAAACTATTAATTGACGACATTTGTACATCTAAAATTCGCCATGCAAATTTATTATTTAACGCAGGCATCCAAAGTTATTATGTATATATTCTACATTTTGGTAATAAAAATGAAAAAATGGGACAAATTTTAAAAGCATATCTTCAAGATTATATTTAAGAATTATAAATCGAGTAGATAAATTTCATACCTATAATTTTTGTTTCTATTTTATGTTTTGGATATAGCTATCATAAATGATTATAAAATAAAGACGGTTTTAAAAATCACTTTGTTTGAATGTTATAAATTTATTTAATGTGTTGTTTAATTTTTTAAATATCGATATAATTATCAACTATACGTGATTATTGATCTTAAATCTCGATCACATTGCATTATAGTCAGCTGTATATTGTGACATCTTCTTCATATAGAAAACATAAGATTTAGTGGAAATATTTTGATGGGTCAAACTTCAACAACAGCTAAAAACAAAAGTAGAATGCTTTGAAAGAAAACATATAGAAGCTAAAGAAATGGAAAGACTTGTTAGCTTTGGGTTAGATGATTATATAATAAGCCATCTTCACTTTACCAGACTACAGCTATTGCTGCTAGTTATATCTGATCGACATTCATCTCTAAAGGATGAAAATTAAAAGAACGACCGAATGATCTGTTCAAGAAAATTGACAATTTTGTGGAAGTGTCGTCAGTAAATGTTCTACTATATATTATTATAAACTGAACATCAACCGGACGTATCGTTAACGGCTATTTAATAATTAATAACAATGCTTAACTATTTATATATGCATAGAAACATTTTATTCATTACGTCAATTAACCGATAAATTCAATTACAATAGCCTGGATCGAATTTGTCTAACTTTCTTAAGTAAATTGATAATATGATAGTACGATAATCTGAACATACAGAGGTCGACAGCCGCCAAGCTAAGTGACATAATTTGTTTAAGGAAGGTTTTGAGAAGTAAATTATATTTAATTTTAGTATAGAAGACGCCAATTCTCACAAACAAGTTCACAAAAGCCCAATTTAGTAAATTTTTTTCTTTCTTTACCGTTCACAAGTTCACGCCACTCGATCTATCAAAATACGTCCTCTCTATTTTTTTCCAATTTATTTATTCAATTTTCGTATTTCTTGAAGTTCAATTCCACTACAAAGACGAAGTTATACATATATATACTGGATCAGTTAATTATCTTCCTGAGTTAAGAGCTTAGATCCAACAATTTTATAATGAAAACTTTTTTTTAAAATCAATAAATCCATATGCACGGTTATGCTCATAGAAATATATTTGAAATACAAATAGAATATTATAATTTTATTGATGTTTAAAATTAAATGTAAAACATTTTTAAAACTAATATATATTTTTATCAATAACTAGATTTCAATAATTTATTTGTAATAGGAATATCAAAACAAATTCCCTTATTTATATATTATTAATTTTAGTTATTTATCTAAAAAATGTAATATAAAAAGTCATTTTCTACTAATATATACTGAGCAATGTGAAAGTGTCAAAATGTAACTCAAATTAGTGAAATTCGGACCTTAATATAAAAAATAAAAAGATTGCAAATGTTCATTAATTTCCAGCGCTGATATAAACATTATTACAATAATAAAATTTTAAAACTATAATCTGAGAACTATCTCTGAAATATATTACAACTTCTAAAAGAACTGCTTTTCTTATTATTTTTAACATGATGGGAATAGAAATACATAAAATTTGGATGTATAAAATAAATTATATGGCAAATATTGTAGTCGAAAGAATGCCAAATAACTTTTAGATCTTTACTAAAAGAAGCACTAAACGCGGTTAAAGTAAGAAATTTCTCAAAAAACATTTGTATAAGTATAAAGTTATGTATACACGAAAGTGATTTATATTATTTTACATTAAAAGATTGTAACAAGGAAAGTAGAAAGATTAGAAGAAATTCCTAGTTTATTCTTTTGTAAAAAATCATATTATACAATAAACAATGGATGAAAATTATATTATAAACGAATTAAATTGATTTCCTATAAGCAAAACACATAAATATTCAAAATTAAAGAAATGCAATGCGTCGTTGAAATAACATTAATCAACCAGTTTACAATTACTATCGGTTCATTTTCTTTTTTTATCTTTTTTTATCAAATTTTTGTTTAAAATTTTGGAACATAGAAGTTAAATATTGTTTGTGTTTCGTGCGCTCCTCACGCTAATTTGGAAATAAAACAATGTTTAGAAATAAACCTTTGGGAAATATACGCTAATAATCTGCTATAATTATCGAATATGGTTCATTGTAACACGCTACAAATTATTACATTGTTATATTTATTTACAATTATAAAAAAAAAACTAAAAACAATTGATGTTTCACTATTTATAATACTGATATAACTATAAGTCTACTCACTCTTTTTGGGAACATAAATATTCATAGTAAGACAATCTTCATTTTGCTTCCTCAGAAAAGGGAGAATCCTTTTCAAGTTTCCCATCGTCGTTTCCGGCATTTTTGAGGACAGCTTCTTGAGGTCAGGAATGTTTTGCGGACATACTGGCGGTTGTCGATTCTTAATAAGGGTTCCAACGCGGTCCTCGTGAATAAATGGAGCTACAGAGTTATGGAAGCGTCTTGGAGTTACCGTTTTGTCTTCACTATTTCCCAGGGAGGCGTACCGAATACCATAATAAGCGCGGACTAGGGGCAGTTGACTGGATGAGAAAGATATGTCCACACCTTTGACTAGCTTGTTCTCGTCTAGATCGACAGCATAAGTGGAGTCGAACTTTGATATCGTCACCGATGTCTGCAATACTCGCGTCTGTAGTAGTAGAAGAAGCGATAGTATTGTTGAACTGGTTTGATAAAATGCTATCATTATTGTTAGAAGATCACTGAGCACTAGGTGAGGCTGTAATGAAAATAGATAAGAATGCTAAATTTTGTGTTATTATTATAGATACAAACAAGATATCAGTTAAAATAGTCGCATTTTTAGTTTTATTAAAAAAATATAAAAATGTTGGTTGTTCTGATTGGATAGGATCTCATCCAATTGAATATTAAACTCTCTAATTCACAAATTAAGAAACATCTGTTTTATTGATGAAGGTATTTAAATTTTGTAATTAATACGTTGTTTGTATTTTTCATTGAATTGCATTTTGTATGTTTTATTTTAATAAATTTGAATAAATAAAGAATGTTTAATATAGAAGGAAGTTTGTCTGTTACCACTTGTTTCTTCGCCATCAGCTCTTTAAATTGCTGACTCGAATTTATGAAATTATTTTGAATTTCGTGGAAGTTTTTTATATTATTTATATTCAAATTTTATTTAATGACAATTGGGTGAAAACTGTCCAGATCTTCAACGTGGTCGATATTATTGATTATAACGATAAATATGATTATTTTGACAGTAGCATATTGGCTTGGGTAATTAGGCTACTATTTTTGGATAGACGATTTAATTAGAATTCTTTCGATAACTACCAGTTTTATATTTTTTTAATAAATATAAAAAATATTAAACTAATATATTTGATATTAATTTTAGAAGTTGGAATTTCATTATAAATATCTAATTCGTTAAACTATTTTTTATTGCGTTGAAAATGTCTATATATAATTAATAGTTACAGCTACTTCATAGTATGAGATTAATCTTTAAGTAGACATCCAAGTATTAAAATGCTTAATGATGGTAAATGCTATTAAAATTTGCCTAAATGTTTTATAAATATTAAAACAAATTCTAAATATTTTGGGAGGTTAATTAACGCAATAGCTACCACATATTTCTAAATAATAATAATAATAAAAGTATTATTGATAAAATTTGAATCAAAAGTAGTTAGATATATGTTTAAAAGGTTACAATGATTACAATGGTTAAAATTAGCATGTTACACAATATTAAAATAAAGTAAACCTATATAGAACGTCGGTTGAAGTAACAATTATGTTTTAATGTTTTCTAAAGTTTTCAATTAAAACAATAATTTTATTGATTTTAATTCAAAATAATAAAAAAACTTTATTTATTCCAAGAAATCAGACAATGATAAAAATTTAATTGAATAACCTTTTAGAAAATTTCTATTTATTCTAATATATAGTTTTAAAAAACACCATACCTATTGAGAAACATATTTACACTTCTATAAAAATACGGAATTTTTAAATCTAATTATAAAACAGAAAAAATTTAATATAAAATGATTTTAAAATGTTAAAACTTAACTCAGTGAAATGTTTAAATTTAAAAATATTCACATAAATATAGGCAATATTTTATTCTATTTTTTATTATTATTTAATACAAAAGACAGTAATTATGAAGCTTCTCCCATGAGCTAGAATTGGTCATGAGTAATCTGTGGTTATGGTCATTGTTCCCACTAATTGAGGAGTTTCCCCTGAGGATTCTGCATGTGCACATATGTCTTTATAATAACTTAAACAGTTCCATTTATATTTCGAATAAGAATAATATGAAGCTTAGTTTACGTTGGCAAACTAATTTATATTGAAAACATGAATTTGTTGTTTGTTACATTTTGACAAAATGCAAGAAATAAATGCGAAATGGTTAATTAACTGATTTTAAATCTTCGTAGCCGGTTTATCTTGATGAAGATTATATAGGGATAAATTGTAATATCATACTTTAAACTTTTGAGTATGGAAAGTACGCAGTTATATTAAGATTATGCGTCTTGGTTAACGATTATACTTATTTTGAGGAATTTCTTACTTGTTCTAACTTTAGACTTTAATTTTTTATGTATGTAGAATTTACTTTAATATAGAAAATTAAAACATGTTTTCTTATATGTGTAGGATTCGCCCATATGGGATCTTCAGGGACCATGAAAAAATATCCGATATAGGCGAATTCTCATAAATTTTACCAAAAATGTAAAATACCGAAGTATGTATACTGTATCAACATATCATTAGATTCTATTTATTTTGTATACAAAAATACAACAACAGAATGTAAATAACACATTAATTTACAACTACAAAATAGTTGAATAAGTAGCTGTCTAAACGATGATTCATACTATAACAATCAATATTAGGTTTATGTCTAAATTCATTTTTAACTGTTCTAAGGTCTACTACATATTATGGGAGGTTGTGGGGGACAACCATGCATACACGGACTTCGGTCTATTCAAATTTGGAAACTTTTCTATCATATTGCACATAACTTTACTTTCCGTTTATCCAATTTTCCGATATAGACAAATTTATTTTTATATGGACAACTTTTTTGGTCCGATATAGGCAAATCCAAAAAATTCGATTTTTTATTAATAAAATAAACGGTAGTATTCGGGATTTTTAAATATCCGATATATGCAAATCCTTCTGGATATATATAGAGAGAGAGAAACAAAAATACCTTTGTTTGTGTAAACATAATGTTCATATATCGATAACTTACAATAAAATATATTAAAATAAAATAATAAATTTTCACTATTTAAAATCATTTGAATTAATTAGATAGATAGTTTTAAATCGGTTACAATATTTTGTTTATAGAAACATAGTTTGTGAACTATTTATTTTTATCCATAGTAAATGTTTTATACTATTTATGAAGCTCTGATATATAATATATTCATTGCTATATAATTTAAACACCAGACAATATCCTAAATTCCATGGAGGTCAAACAACCTCTTTGTGTCCAAGTTCGTCCGCGAATAATATTGACTAAATTCTCTGAATTCCATGGAGGTCAAACAACCACTTTGTGTCCAAGTTCGTCCGCGAATAATATTGACTAAATTCTCTAAACTTCAAATGTTTTATTTAAAAGAGTCGTATACTGCATGTGATATACATATAACTAAACATTTTTATACTTGCAGTATTTGTAATAAATGAAATAACATTTATCAATAATTTGTCTCTGATATAGTTTTCGTTAAAAAACTTATTTCATAAACTAATCAGGCTGGTAAAGTACAATCAAGGAAAACATAATTACGACGAGTAACCTGAAACTAATGGAAGTTTATAACTTCAAGTGTATTTGATCGTGTCTACTCACGTATTTTATTCCGCGGTGCATTGAGAGAATATGGAGTTCGTATATTCCGCAAATCTAACATATTCCTCGCAGCGCTCACTCTTAGCAATTCAAGAGAAAGTGTCCAGGACATCCAAGAATGTTTGCGCGATATGACAAGAGGGATATTGTGAGTGTTTGAAAAAATGAAGTGACGGCTGAATAAACATACACTTATATTAGTAAGAATTTCTGAACTATCTGCTAAAATTTATGGTTATTTGGAGTAATATTATAGTCAGAAAAAAATTTGTCTAATATATTTAAAGTGCACAGGTGGTTAATTTATAAGTAAAATTTAAGTAGCTGTTGGAATATAAATTTATTAATAAGTTCAATATTATGTAACAATCTGGACATCAAAAGCATTATAGTATAAATTGTTTATCCTTAAAATTCATTTCAAATAAGACAATTATCGATCACATAATAAAATAAAAATATTAATTATTGGCTATTGGCTATAAATTATAGAATGATTATTTGTAAACTATAAATAGAAAGGAATGATTGGCGTTCATTTTTTCAAAATGAATGTTTGTCACTATTTTTTAATTCCATAATAATTATTTAGTAAGGCATAAATTTTTCATTTTCTCAACTATAACACCTAAAAGTTAATTACATTGGGCATTACTCGCTAATATTATATGTTTATAATTTTATTATTTATAATATATAGGCTTGTTTCATAAGTTTTGCCCGATTATGTTTTCTTTATACTATAATACATATATATAATATAAACATTTTATTTACACCTATGGTGTTGTTAGCTCAATGTTTATTAAAAGAACTATTTATAGAACTTGAGGGTAAACTAGGCATTATATAGGATAAGCACAAACTAGGCATTTTTGACATAGTCATCATAAAAAAACTGTAAGAGGTGTCGAAATAATTTTATATGCGTTGGATAGCGCCGTCGCAACTCTATCAGTAATCCAAATTTCACGTTGATATCTTTTATAGATCAGTTTTAAAGTATTCTAAAATTGGAAGCAATTTCTACACACCGTGACCTATTTATAGATTTAGAGAGAATGGTCCAAAGTGTACAGTTACAAGAAAATGTCTGCCAGTTTATTGTTCAATGTCATAATCGTTCAATTTTCTATACGCTCAGTGGGAGAGAGAATTTGTGGCTAGATATTATTTCTGCTATATCGGTTGTTTATTAAGATGACACGTCATTATAAATAATTTTCATATTCAACAACAGAAAAAGTGTGATATTATTATTATAAAAAACTTTTTCGGCATTTTGGCTAATAATATCATTGGAATTTGTATTTGAACATAGTACGGAAAATCAGACTAAACCTTTGAAACAGCACTATCAATGGTTAAATTGACACATTAACATAAAATCTAGATAGACGTAATATGTATTCCCAAAGCTACTGTACACAAGCATATGGATTTTTATATCAGTTAATATTATGAACATAATGCAATAATTATTTCCATTAATAAAAAAATTACTGATAACAGAATTATATTTTACTTTAATTGAAATATTTACTTCCGATAATTTAACAGTTGAATTTAATACAATTGAAACTAACGATTTAAATTATTTTTTTTAAATAAATATCGAATCAATAATGTAAACATATAATACAATTTCCGAAATTAGCCAGATATATTTCAGTGGCAATACATACACATCTCAAATGGTTAAATAATAGGTACAGTAAAATAACAAAATAAATATTCCCAGTATAGAGTTGTAAAAAAATGTGTAATTATTTAACACAATAACTGATTTTTTACTTCTTTATATCGATCGCAGAAATGATTATAAGACTTTTTATTAACTAACATTGCACAAATTAAAGAAACAAGGGAGAAATAGTAGATTGTGTAAAGAAATTTTATATTTACAACAGATTTAAACATAATGTATAATAAAATGTGATATTTACAGTGAATAAATAATACAAGTAAAACAGTTATGACTCATCAAAAAGACGTTTGATACCAGCAACTGGAAAATGAAGCAACATTTAAAAATGTATTAAAAATTAATATATATATAATTTTAAAAATTAAATATTATACTACTAAAAATAAAATATTATACTACTAAAAATTATACTAGTAGTAAATACAATAAAAGAAAAATTAGATTGTTTAAGAAACGTTTTTAATTTTTTGTAAATACTAACATTATTAAAAATATATTTGTGCATATAAGTTGGATTAACTATTGTAACTAATTTATTAGACGATAAATTCACACGTTGTTTATAATACAGAGGAATTCACATTCTTCCCTAAGCATAGATTTGGAATAATCATCATAATCAATAAATGCTTCAAAAGTATAAAATACTATGCAATCACAAGAAGAAATCAAATGTGCAAGGAACTAATGAAATATAGTCTGGTACCAATTTTTTATCATTATTTAGTAATCGAAAATTTACGAAAAATAACATTTACAAATTAAATATCTCAATGCATATTAAACGCATTGTCATTATCAACGATCCTCATTCGATTGCAATCAAAATATTAAAACTAGTTGAAACAACTGTCAAAGATTACTTTGTAAATTAGGAGGACCGCCTTGTTGAAGTCTTATAATCGGCTGTTGTCCTCCTGTGGTCCCAACAATGGTCCCCCCAGCTGGACGTGGACGAGCCATGATACCACCCGATGGAGGAGGGCGCATCTCACTTGGGGCAGAAACACGGAAGACAGTAGGACCGCCACTTCCTGAACTGGCAGTGCCACCAGACACCAGACTGAGACCGGGGGTCCGCTGGGCAGTTTGAAGACGGTACTCCTGACAAATTTACAAGAAAGAGAGAGTGAAAACCCCCTTTGTGAAGAAGGTGATATTAAATGGAAGAGTTGGTTGCTACCTGCTTCACGCGCTGCTTGTGAAGATAATTGGGAGCGGTCAGATTGTGTTTGTCAGGAGGAAGCCTCAGTCCTGTATAAGTTCGAATATTTGGCAAGGGTTGACTGTTCCTGGCCTCTGCAAACTCGGCTAATAACTCTCTGTGAGGCGGACCAGCAAGGCTGGAGTCCACCTTGGTCTGTACCGCGAGTTGGACATCCTCAAGCTCGATTGTCTTTTTGCTGGCGTGGAGGGAGTTTACCTGTGCTTCCTCGAGAACCTCACTTGTGTACTCTGAGTGAGAAGATGACTATGTTGAATGAATTATTCATGCAATCAACTTGCAAAATACTTACTATATGCAAAGTCGAGCAGTTGACAGATGACATTGTCATCAAATTTATCAACACCAGCTTCACTCAGTAGTCCACGAATAGTAATCTTATCTAGAGGTTCTTTCTCCACAGCAATCGCCTCTCCCTTTCCACCACGACCGGTTGTGTCTGTCATTATCAACTAAAAATGTAAATATGTTATTATAGCTTTATTTAATACAGAATAATGGCATTTAAAATATATTATGAAAAAAACATGATCAATCATAATGGTTTATGAAGATTTCTACAAATATGGTTTACAAAAAATATCTTATTATAAATAGAATTGTCTAAATAAAAAGATATCAAGTAAAAATAATCTTTTAAAATAAGATAATAGATTCTGAAGATTTTGTTCTTTTCTATTTGCAAATATTAATGCTATTCATTTTTTAAGTTTATTAAAAATTAGTTTGATTGATACCAAATTGGTATTGAATTTTTGAGTATTAAATGTATCAAGTGTGGCATATTTGAAATATAACTAGTAATATTAATAGTCAGTCATTTTTGCATCCAATTAGTTGTATAAGACACCCATTTCATATATATGTTTTATAATATATTTATTAATACATAATATCATCCATTTTTATGACTTTTATGAACATTTGACATTATGATTTATTTACAATAATTATATATTAACCTTTTCTTTATGGTCTTCAGGTTACTTCTCCAACCAGATATATAAATTCAAAATTGTTAGTTAGTGTCCTTATGATGTGACACATTCAATTAGCCTCCTATGCATATTTATATATAATATGAACTCCATTTGACCTAGTATACATACTTGAATACAATTCAATATTTTCCATATTTATCGGTAATATGAGATTATATGTTTAATGCATTTCATATAGGATATTATTCAAAATTACTATAACTAGGCATACAATTATATAGGTAAAATGTATTTTAAAATTATAAAATATTATCTATTATAAAAAAGTGAATACATTTATATATTATAAGTACCAATAGGTATATTGTACTTTCATGTAATTATTATATGTTTTCTACTTATTGGAATTTGTATTCTCATTGTCTGCTAAATAGACAATTTTATCAACAAATATTATATTTGTAGCAAAGGCTCTTAGAATAGTATACAAATATTTTATGTATATAAAATATGTATATACAGATGTATGACTCAAATTTACCTAATCTCTATATATATATATATAACTTTTTGTTATTGAAATTTGAGAATATTATGCAACTAATCTAAATAACAGCTGCATTTCTAGCTGTGTTGTGTTTATACATAATTGTGATTGTCAGCTCAGAGTTTCAATTTCACAGACTGTCGATTTTTATGAACAATATTTTTGGAAAGTTTAAAATTTTGTAAAAATTGATTTTTTTGCATTACTATAGGGTGTTGTTGGAAGAGCTCTGATGCATGAATGGTGCTGGTATAAGTGATATAAGTATATCTGTATCAGGGACCGCAGAGCCTAAGGGCTAAAGGGGCTACATTTATTTGGAATAAAAATTGTTAAATGTAAACTAAAAACAAAATATCTAACTAGATTCTAAATAATGTATTGATAATATGAATGTAATAATTGGAAACAATATAGAATATTTATGAGAAGAATAAGATAATATTTTACTTGATAACGATTGTAGACATCTAGCTCACAACTTTTTCAATTTACTATTTTTTTACAATTCATCTATAAAAATACTTTTCAAATTGTTACACAAATTTCTTAAAATTATTGATTATATATATATGATCGATGATTGAAATATGGATGCAGAGTTACGAGTTCGAATCATTGGATGTCAGGCCCAAATGACAACATTCAACTTCTTCTTTGGGTTACATTTGGGGCATCTTATATTTTCAATTATACTGTCAAAGACCTTACAAGCTACGAAAATGTCTTCCTTGAAGGGCAAAAGATGGCTGAACTAGTCAAAGAAGTTATAATAATAATGAAAAATGACACATCATTCGATTTATTTTATGAATTAGTTGTTCTAAAAGCCAAGGCACATGATCCATTGATTGGAGAACCTGTACTACCTTGCAAACATTGAGCTCTGACAAAATTGGGGCAAGTTCAGGATCACACCCTGCAACTCCAATAGATCACTATTGCTGTTTGTATTTTTGAAGCTCTTGATACAATCATCTCCTCCATTAACAAATATTTCAACCAAGAAACAATCAAGAAATATGCAACAATGGAGGCACTTCTTTTGAAGACTTTGAAGTCCCAGCCAATTGAAGAAGAGCTTCA
>JAUZNC010057001.1:0-13488 GCA_034780395.1 Vannuccia rotundouncinata | reverse complement strand
AGTAACCAGTGTCGGCAATCGTGCGTTGTGAGATGTTCGATGAATTTGAAGAAATGAATCCGAAATAGTAGCCGACTGCATTTTATGCATTGACATTATGACTAACAAAATAAATTGCTAAATATTTATATAAATGTTTATATCAATTCTACACCCCCCCCCAATTAAAATTAAAAAATTTTTTTTTGTTGTTGACCCTTCTCCCCAATTAAAATTAAAAAAAATAATTTTGTTGTTGACCCCACCCCCCCCCCCTATTATGTCAGCGACCTCACATGACCTCTAGTTGCAGAATCGACTCAACTCTTACTACTAGTAATTGCCCGTATATAATCGGTTGTTATGGCATTGCCCTTAATATATATTAATTTGCCCTAAGATATATGTTTTGCTTTATATGGAATTATATAAATTGCCTTACTTTTCAGGTAATTGTTATCATCTTTCAAATTTTTTTATTTGCCCTATAGTATCCCTATTAATATAGTATTACTATTAAGGGACCCTTAGTTACTTCTTTTATCACCGGGTCCAGTTTGATAATTATCCTCTATACAATTTTTATTAACTAATTTTTCTAGAGGGGATTGACCTAGATTGTCCAAAAATCACTAAGGAGAGTATACAAGTTCCAAAAAGTATCGCACTCAAATTCGTTAGCCTTCAAAATTTGTATATTTCGACCAATAAGAATCGACCCAATAGACCTATAACCTTGAAACTTATAGGGGACCTATCTAAGGTGCTTTTACAAATTTTGTGCAAGTTTCAGCTCAATCCAGCAACAAGAAAAGGTTATATGCTTTTTAAAAAAATTGCCGCAAATAACCTCATATGAACCTAATTAAGTATAAGTTTTCTTTTAGGAACTCTAGGTTACCTACTAAGGTGAACTTATAAGTCACCTAGTAGGTTCCTACAAATCCTAAGTAAACTTATAAGTTACCTAATAAGTTACTTATAAGTAATCCTAGGAATTGTAAGATCTTATAAGTTTACCTAGGAAACCAAGGAACCTAAGGTTACCTACTAGGATTTTTAGATTTCGAACCACTGGGTTACTCACAAATGTTAAAAATATTATATTTAAAGATAATAAAGGACTAAATTTGTCTTAAGTAATTTAAGTATCTTCAAAATATTTTAAAGTATAATTATCACATTCAACATTATTTATTTAAAAAAATACATGCTATTATTATTATAGTCCACTTGATAATACACCAAAAATTTGTTTACCTTAAATATACTTTTTGAATTCTAAAAAAGTTAATACAGGGGGAATTTTAAGTAACGCCTGATTTTTAATAAAAAAAGATTTATTAAAAATCAGATGGAACTCGACGTCTGATCAACCAATAGATAAAATTTTAATTAACCACTCTCGATCTTGTCTTGCATAGTGAATTAGGGCGCCATCTTTCTAAAAATTACAATTTTAGTGTCGAATGCTTGTCCAAAAGTTTGTCTGTAGCCTGTTTAAGTACAAATTGGCAGTTACAGGGCTTTGAAAAAAAGTTCTACAATACCATTACTTGAAATTGCGACCAATTTTCAATATAATACCAAGATTATGTGTAGCCCAATATACACAATTATGGTGATCGATGTGGCCAACCACCAAACTCTGTCCATAATGGAATCGTCTTCTGCTACCTTAGCTAAACATTTTTCCACAAATTGTATTCTTCGATCAGTGTTTCCATCATGCAGACCCTGAACTAAACGTGGTATGTATGGTTTCATGTGTCTACTTTTCAACAACTTCAGTACTCTGGTTTGGCTTGGAGCTAGCCATGAGCGTTAAAATCCGGAGTAACTTAAAATTCACTCTGTATATTAATTGGCTTTTGTACACATAATGCATAATTTTTAATTATTGCTATCTTTAGATTATATAGTAATAAGTGTTTAATTATCAAATTGCTATTATAGATCTTAAAAGCAGTATAAATAGCTCTTAATATTTTTTATTTTATTTTATTATTGAAAAGATATCTTTATTCTAACTAAGAGGCCATTCAAAAATAATGTTACACAGGATGGGATGTATTTTTCTGGGAAATGCCACATGATGGTAGGGGGTGGTGTGTTTGCTTCAGCATATCATATTATGCTGTTATATTTTTTCAGAAAACTGAGTAGTAAATTGTTCCTTGCTTAAGTTTGAAAAATCATTAGATTTTGATTTAACTAAGCTACTATACATTTTATGTGTTTTAAATGTTTTCCACAAACCATTATTTAGAAACAAATAGTTAAATTTTTAAAAACTTTTATAGCTAATAACATTTTTATATGGGGGTGTTTGCTCTTGCATTATGGTGCATAATGGGGGGTGGGGGGTCTTTCAAAACCTTGTTTTTTGCATAACATTATCTGTGAATGGCCCCTAACATACTCTTTATGCAATTATTCTGCATTTATAGTGCCTATAACAAAATAGTGTTACAAAATGTTTTTATATATTGTTAAAGAATTAGTAATCACTAATATTGAATTGTTAATATATTTCTAAAGTTAGCAATAAACAATTACTGTTTTGTACGTAAAACATATGTAATTGTAATTTTGACAAATATAAATATTTTATTCATCACAGGGCATAGAAATAGAAGTTACATGATATATATGTACCGAATATGTTAACATATTAGTTTAATTAATTGAAAAATACACATATTTGTTGAAATTTTAAGGTATATTTTGCAATTTAATAATATTGTGTAATATTTTATTTTCCCTAAGGTGGTCACATGCTCGAATCATATGCTACCAGTTAATTAACATAAATTTATCCCAATTTTAGTAAAAGTATACAATATAATAAACATACATATTTATATTTTTTATATAGTCGATCCTATAAATGTAATGAAACCAAGGATTGCAAATAGTTAGTTTATTATTTTTTTATTAATTATTTCTATTTTTGAAATGTTGTCATTGAATATTCCTATATTATAATATGTAACATTTGGTATTTTTGTTCTCCTGGATATTTTTTCCTGTGAGTCAGTAGGAACCCTACGGATATTTTTAATACCTACATTAAATTCGATTTACTGTATTTTATTTTAAGTAACATGTTTTGAGTTTTACTATCTATGTCGTAAGTGTAGCTGGAGTTGCCTCAAACATATAATTTTTTTTTATTTTAAAGTTTAAAAGTATTTATTGTAAAAGATATATTCATAGCTTTTACTATCTGAAATTGGAAATACATACTTGTATCCAGACAAATTTGATTTGAGATTTTAAAATTTCTGATATATCTATCATTGAGAATAAAAGCTATAAATGTATTCTTGGTACTGATTATATGGCATGCACATTTTAAAAGCGGATACAAATAATTAAGGATATATTTCCAATCAATCAAATCTTCATATTATAACTAAATGCGTCTAATGTGTTTGACATATTTCATGGTTTGAATGCAACCGATCCTTTGGGGACACTTAATTAAAACATAATAATTGTACGTAATAATGCTGTCCCCAATGAATGGATATAACGAGCATGTCCCCAATAGACCAAAACGCTCCATATTTCTTCCTTATGAATTAGTACCAAAATAAGGCTTAATTAATAAATTTATTATTTCTTTTCATATTTTATTGTATTCATAAATACATTATATGCCCATTTAGCTAAAATTTCATTGCAATACAGTGACAAATGAAGTTGCCCCCGTTAGATCGAACAGGAATGGCAGGCCTCATATCCACTATAGGGTGAGTTCCTAATCATGCATAATCATAAATCAAAGATTTTACTATTACATCTATGGCATAGGCCAAATATTAATATTATGAAATAGTGTGTACTCTGGTGGGCCCAATAAACGTAACCCCCACGTATATTTATTTAGTGTCAAAAATAGGTCAAAAATAGTGTCAAAAAAAAAAACCCTGATTATTCATTTTATATAATAGGCAACCCCCATCCCCATTTATTTGGACCCCCCGATTATTTTAATTTTTTTAAATTGATGACACACCAGAGTAACTTATGTAACGTTACAGGGGCAGGGTAGCAACCATCTCCCCTAACTTTTTAGGAAGATTTATTCCGTAAAATGTGATACAGTATACTCTTGATTACTCATCACATTTGTCTGGATCAGAATTTGATTACCTCTCATTATAAATTTTTTTTCTGTCTGCACCCTTGGTATCCACCACTCCCATTTGAGTACTAACTATATTTACACTACATATAATCCCTTTGATTATCCACCACGAATCAGAAAAATGACCCACAAAACAATGACACAAAAAACAAAATCTAAAAATATATAGGTATAAATATAATAAAGCATATTGGTATATCAGAATAAAATGAATTTTACGGAAATAGATAATACCAATTAACTTTTCATTTGTATTTTTCAAAACCTCTTAACTTTAAACTTGAGTGTTAATAGTATGAATGTGTTAATGATTCCTGCTCATAATGGAAATAAATTACGTTTCCAGACACATGTTTTCAAAATAGTATGCATTCTACTATTTTGGAACCCCCAGAACTTATCTCTAAATATACACTCCTATAAATATTGTTTATAGGAGTCCCATGCTAGTCACCGAAAGTGTAATTATTAATCAAATAAATTGTCTAAAGTCGGTATTTTTGGAAATGTGAAACATCTTTTGTCAATTTTGAATTTAAGGTATCATTTATCTTGCCCCCCCACACTTTTCAAAAGCTTCCGGCACCCTTGAGCTAGACTTAGACACAGTTCTAATATTGTATTATATTTCTTGTATTTATGCCATTAGGTTTTCACACACTATATATATATATATACCACACTTTATATTTTGTCTGGATAAATTGATTATTGCTAGTAAGTAATAAAATCCACATGGAATAGGCAGAAGTCCAGATTAGCCGGTATTATTTAACATTAAAAATTATGTGGAAACAATCATTCCAAAATATCCAATAGTCTGGATTAAACAATTTCATGCTCATTTGAATGTAATATTAACGTCATTTGTAACGGCATCCCCTTTGATGACTCGGTAAAAATGTGTACGACTTATTTTAGTTTTTGTAATGCACCTATGAAAGGGGTAAGCTTCCATCTATATATTTATGTGTCCAATATTCCGAATTACAATTGAAAATCAATAATATAAACAACAATCTGATTTTAAGCAAGGCTTCCTAAAAAATATCTTTAAGATGCCATGTTGGCGACGAATTGCGTTCAGTCGAAGAATTGCGTCACCCGACGATTTGCGTTCTATTATCAGGAACGCAATCCGTTGGACGAATTCAGTTCTTTTATCAGGAACGCAATCCTTTTGACGAATTCAGTTCTTTTATCAGGAATGCAATCCGTTTGACGAATTCAGTTCTTTTATCAGGAACGCAATCCGTTGGACGAATTCAGTTCTTTTATCCGGAACGCAATCCGTTTGACGAATTCAGTTCTTTTATCTGGAACGCAATCCGTTTGACGAATTCAGTTCTTTTATCAGGAACGCAATCCGTTGGACAAATTCAGTTCTTTTATCAGGAACGCAATCCGTTGGACGAATTCAGTTCTTTTATCAGGAACGCAATCCGTTTGACGAATTCAGTTCTTTTATCCGGAACGCAATCAGTTGGACGAATTCAGTTCTTTTATCAGGAACGCAATGCGTTCAACATAACAACTTGCATGGATGACCACATTCTATTGTAAAATTCTCACATGACTGTTAGTCTGGGGGGGGGGGTCCATCAATTTAAAAAAAATCAGTAATCGCGGGGGTTGCCTACATATAATAATTAAGCAGGTTGATAAAGGGGGGGGGGGTTGCTTATTATCAATTCTTTTGTAAATCATACAAACAAACAAAGACATGTTATCTTAACTTGAACGATGCTTTTCCCATATCTTATATACAGCTTGCATATAAGTCTAAGAATAGCTAGGTACATCGTTTATGTCTAGGTTGTTTATTCATTGAATATAATTGTATACTATTTCCGTAGGATGTCGAAAGTAGAAATTAATGGACCATAGCTTTATAAAGATCCAGCAATGTATAGTATCTATTATTTACAGACTACAAGCGAGGAAACAAACTTATTCAAACTTATTTGCCGATTTTAAAACTCTAAATAAAATTTTTAAAAATTCCACAGAATAATGGTAAATTTAAGGGAGCGTTATATAATCGGCTTCGAACTCAAAATATGGTCAAAAAATAATATCATGACATGTTCATATTAGATCTGAATTAATTTTTTGATCATTATTAATCATTTGCTTTATATAAAGGGCATAATTTCAAAAGGTAATTAAGTATTATTATTATTATAGTTCAAGAGCCTGTTAATTCGTTCGAAAATATTTCAATCTTCCATATCCTTCAACAAAGCTATATTGTCGGTTACGTGTATAGTCTAGATAGCTTTTTGTTAGCAACCCAGCTATCGAATTTTAAGGTATAAGCCCCCCAGCTCTCCCCACTCATCTGCAGGCTGCAGCCAAATACTATTTAAAGTGAATGAAAAATGAAAAGTTGTGGCAATAAATAATATGCAATACTAAATATATATTTACATAATATGATTTTATAATATTGATTCACAAAATACTTACATAATAAATGTATTGATTTTTATAGTTGCAGTCTACTAAAATATTTTCAGTAGTATAATTTTGTTACTGCTATTATATACAGAATTATAAAATTTTTGTTGGATTATAAAAAAGAAAAATACACGTATAATGTGTAAAAGTGTGTACTATGCACCACAATAAAGCTAGACTAATATGTTACGTAAAAAAGACATAAAAGTTCGATATAAACCAATATTATATAATACTAGTGGGAAACAGTTATATAAATGCTTTTAAATTATGTTTAACTGATGAAATATATATATAAACGAACTTGGAAAGAAAAATAATAGTCATACATTGAATATACATAATAAAATTATGTTCTATTTTTAATTGAAAATAGTTATATATACTAATATGTATAAAATATAAGAATTAAACATCTGGAGGAATAAAATATTGATTATGGTTTATATGTAAAACAAAAACGTTGGAATTATGTTAGTATAAGGAAATATACTAACGTTAGTATTTTAAACCATACTTACCAAAAACTAACTTAATATCTGATCAGTTATTAATAATTATAAAATTTATAAAAAATGTTATTTTCAATTCAGAGAAATTTTTAGAAATTACGTTCAATCCAATTGCTTATAATTGATCATTTAGAAAAGGTTCTGTCACTAACACTGTAAATATGCAGCCCGAGTGAATTGTTTTTATATTGAATATTTGGACAATTTATTATTTTGCAATAAGTTTAGAAATATATAACTTCTAAATGGAATTACTACTAAATGTATTATGTTTATTTTTGTAGAGGGGATATACCTATTATAACCTAGCATTCATAATGAGACAGCCTTATATATATATATATATTATGTTTGGAATTATTGGCTAGGTTCATTTTAATATAGCAAAATGTTGATTATAATTGACAATAACAATACAATACTATTTAATACTATAATACCTACTACAATATTAAAAATTATAATACTATAATAGTCATTAAAAATGACAATTTAAGAAATTATTTGTTTATTAAGTTTATCAAAAAACATATTTTGTATTTTTATTACAATTTATTTAATTATGGAAATATTTATAACCATTGCTACTATAATTTAACAAAAAAACCTTTAACGACTTTTGTGATTGTCTGAAAATAATCCATAGAAATACATTTAAAGAAACACCCCTTCGTCTAATTAAACGTGTCCAATCTTTATGTAAGTTTTTTTTTAACTTTTGTAAATAATTACATTAAATTATTGTATACAGTGTAGCATATAACACTTTAAATGATTATAATGTGCACAAATATTATACATGAAATACATATTATGTACATAATATGTATTGTAAATCACATATATAAAACATACCATACTTAAAATACTTATTATGTACATAATGCTTGTATTATAAGGTACATATGACATACAATACTTACTATGTACATATTAACAAGTATAATAAAAAATTGCAAGTTATTTTAAGTATTGTATGTATACAGACTGTTGATTATAATTATAATAATTTTAGAAACACTGGGTATTCTAGTTCAATATAGTTAATGAACTGTTGTTATATGTAGTAAATACATAGTTAAAATGAGAATAAATTACAATACCTACTACAATTCTACTGTTTATAATTATAGTAAAAACTTTATTTTATATATTATTAGGTCATTAAAATGGGTATTATATATTTCAAAGGGGCACCCCTTCCACCTTTGGGTACTTTTTATTGTATTTATGACGATATGTTTAATTTTTTAATTAGTTATTTTTAAAAGAGAGTGTTTTTTTACTTTTTGATTTTATTATATATTTTTATTAGGTATATATACCATTTAGATAATGGTTTTGTAATTTTTATTAATTTATATCGATAAAAATGTACTATTATAATCATATATGAAAGCTTGTATAATATTGTTTTCCAAAAATGTTACCAAATTAATTTCCTAATTACAATTTTTGATCTCGTCTCTATATAAAGAGCGTGGATTGAAACATTACATTACATATTAAAACTGCAGATGTTTATAAATTCCATTGTATTACATCTTCTATTTATTTATTCATTTAATTAAATAATTATTGTCACGCTAGAATATGGGTCTTTCTATGTTCCAAATAAGCAATGTATATAACACGTAAACAAAAATGATACCTTTACATTAATTTAGAGAATAGGGTATGCTTATTGTATTACAATATTAGCCTGTATACGTTCTTAAAAATTATTTATTAAAATGCGATATTCATTATTGTATTTATTGTGTTTATAGCAACAAATATAAATAGTTCTCCTAAATCACTTCAACAGCAAGCGTAGTGAGAATGTTTCTGAATATGTTCTGCAACAGTTCTAACTTTTTGATTTTCTTCCTATTTTGTCTTCTAGGGGGAAAAGCCAAAGGATCCCCTAATGTTTATCAGAAATTGTTCGCATGTCCACATAATCCGAATTTCTGTATTTCCAATCTATACTGTTTGGCGAAAAATATTTCAGCCGAAAACAGCATTTCATGCGCATTTGAATGTAATATTAACGTCAATTGTAGCGGCATCAGCTTTGATGACTTGTCAAAAATGTGTACGACTTATTTTGGTTTTTGTAATGCACCTATGAAAAGGGTAAGCTTCCATCTATATATTTATGTGTCCAATATTCCGAATTACAATTGAAAGTCAATAATATAAACAACATTTTTTGATTTTAAATAATTAACTAATTTCTCCATTTACTTTATTTCAGATGAATTTTTATGGTAAGAAAAAATTGGCTATATATTTATTATCTTAATGTTATTAAACAAGATCAAAATGTATATATTTAAATTCTATAATATTATTATAAATATTATAAAATATCTATTACGAATTTCTTCATAACCTTTGAAATTATTAAAATAAATATTAATAAAAATAATATTTACTCTAAAAATTTAATTTAAAAGTATTAATAATCATCAGCAATAGGATACTTTTGTATTAATAGTAATACTTAAAAATGAAATTGTTAAAAAGTTTAGCTTGTGACCTAATTTGAGAGACGGATTTGCATAGCTTAACCTAACAGATTATAACATTTAGGAGATTAAAGATTAATATATCTGTCATTATTTATGTAATAATTATTATATTAAGTTTATATTATACAAAATACCAAAAAATCTTATTAGTTATTATAGGTCATGTCATTGAAACAACTAACATTTATAAGCTCTACTCTATTGAAAATATATTTGTCTCCTGTTTTACAAGTGTAATGATAATAAAAGCTTTGTTTCATGATGAAATCTTAGGTTTTTGCAAAATGTAAATTTTATTTGCAATAGTCGCCATAAAATCATGGTTGTAATTTCAAAATAAGGCTTTTAAGGCCATTTAGTACGTACTCTCTGTGGGAGGGAGGGTGGGTTTATAACAGAAAGTGTACAAGGAGGGAGCCAGGGGTATAAAAAATTGTCAAAACAAGGCGTAAACGTACTTTATGGATGCCCATTTATATAAAAGTGTCCTATTTCTCTTCTGAACACATTTCCAATATACCTATGTTAACATTTTAATTAAAATATTTATGACAGGATATGGCAGAGTATTATGTATAATAATTATAAAAATGCATTTAAGTTCTATAATAGAGCTATGAACATGAAATTTGCCTTTCTCGATCATTTGAGTAATTATATAAACTGATCTCGAATGTACTATAAGTGTTTTATTAGATGTTTAGCACACTTTTTTTCTTACCAGCTTTAGACTCATTTTTCGAGAATTTCCCGCCAATCAGTCTAGGCCCTTGGGCAGTACTATCAACTAGCACCGTTTTATTTATTTTTTTGAGTATACTTACGGAAGAACATTGTCCACCGAATAACCGAATAAGTGGTGTGTGAACCACTCACCTACCGGCTACTCGAGTCTATTTAACAGCCCATGAAATTAATCATTTTTAGGTGTCCTAGGCGGGAACCGAACCTGGGACCACGGGGTTAGAGGCAGACATTCTACCTTTGTGCCACACATTGCTATATAAGTATATATAATTATTACTACCCAAACAATATTAGGTTCAAAAACTTATTTTCCAAAAAATAAATTCACATTCAATTTTTCTAATCGAATGCAATTTTTCAGAATTTTTGAATTTTTCGTCCTGCCAAGACATCTACAAAAAAGTCGGACCTGTTCCATCAGGAAATTACACACTTTTGATTCTTCAATCCGGTCTACCTTCGAGGACGGTTAACGTTTATTGTTACGGAAATTTTATTGGAAATTATTTTGACGTTGATCCAGCTAATAACTTTGCATCTAATGGTGGTTCAACAAATAATGTGGGTCCATGGTTTATCGGAACCAGAACTTTTCACAAAATTAACGTGGATCTTTCGGTTAGTATACAGAAAATGTACTTAATTAATATTGTACAGATTATCGGAGATTCGATACTGAATCATTACTGGGAATAACCAAACAACAATAACCAAACAACGGATATTGCTGAATAGTAAATTATAAATTTGATCTATAATGACACTCAAAATTATTATATAAAATAATTCGAAATTAGAATAGTATTGAGGATTTTCGCGTAAACATTAAGATGGTTGCCTATTTGGAGAGAACAGTTAACAATAATAGTAATCATAGACACTATAGGTATAAGGATATTTGAAATTAGATTAACTACAATACTGATTTGTTTTAATGTGACATTAAAGTTTCAGACAAAGCAACGGTCACGCCCTGAAATATAAACAAAAAAACAATCCATGCAATCTCACGTACAATCATTTTTTGCAATTATTTAAGTAAAGGAACAGCAAAATTCTAGGCATAAATTAAACATAAGGACAGGTATACTTGTCAATTAATTTCATTAAAATATTATAGCTTACAGCTGTTCAATTGTATAGTTTTAAAACAATTAAATGTCCCAATTTACATTTTCAATCACATTTGTTTTTCATTCTGAGCTTGATTGTTGTCAATGATGACTATACATTCGCAACCGGTGTTACCAATCCTGATACAGGCAAGTACACTGGATATGGACGAGCAGCACGCTGTGTTTCTGGATATTCACCCTTCAAAATTGATTTGGAAGGCACCCCTTTCAGATTGAAGGCGACGGTGATGATTTTCATTTAGTGAATTAGAATAATTTATTAATTAATGGAAATAACTAAAACATGTAAAATTTCGCTAAAATAAATGGGAGGATAACATTGAAATAATAATATTTATATTTCTGAGGAGGCATTTAACATTAATTGATAAAATTAGGCATTTCTGCAATATTTTGACTTTCAATTGTATTAAATATAACTACACCTTAAATCAATTCATAAAAAATCGGTTTAAAATGGTGAAACCTCTTATTCAGTTTTTTAAATAAGTATGACGTAATCTGATTAACTTCAATTATCTGCAGTACTGAAAATATATTTGTTGTAAATTTTTTAATTGTATATACCTATTAGGATATATTAGGATATATATTAGGATATATAAATACTCATACCTTATATAGGCCCTTTTATATAATGACAATATATATTCTTCAATTACATTTTCTTCAAAGAATTAATGAAATAAATATATTGATATGTTGAACGATTGTCTAAAATTAATAAATTAGCGTATTACAATTATTTCATCACCCTTTGATGTCATTACTTGTCAACATCTATTGAAAATACTTTGCATAATTTTTTGTAAGGATTATCTTAATTAGCTTAATCAGAGAATACACAATTGTAGTGACGCATCTTGAAAATGCTTTAATAGGGATTACAGAGTAACTTTGTTTTGAAGCGAATTAAGAATGAAGCGAATAAATCACATGAATAAATGTAAACTATTTCAAAACAGAAAATTCCTCTCATAATAAAGTCTAAATTTTGGTGAAAAATTATACCATGTAATAAAAAAATAAAATTGTTTTAAGTCTATTATTCTAATAATGAAACAACTAAAATTCTTTCACTTATTTTTATTTTCAATGAGTAATTAAAACAATTTCAGTTAATTTTTTATTTGTTGTAACATTGCAGTCGTAATCATCATTGAGCATAACTATTTAAATCCATCGATGCAAAATTTTAAAATTTTTTGGATTGTCTGTAATATCCCCAAATTTCTACGATACAGATGTTAGTTAATAAATATACATGTTTACATTCCATGCGAATTGACTTTCAGATATTGCAAAGAAAATTCCAATATCAATTTGCTTCATATATTTTCAGATTACAGTTTATTTACATGGATATCAGCCAAGCAAGATAAACGAAATAATCAGTAGCAACCAGAAATTAGTGACGGCTGCATGTCGTGGAAGTTGTGCTCTTTGTTATGTGCGGTGTAATGGAGTTGATAAAATTCAACTTGAATGGGATGATTCAATTTAGAACAATATTGGTGATTCATAATGTTGGTGTATATATCAGGTATAATTAGTTTAAAATTTTAAATATTTTTATGGTTTATGTTACATATCACCCTTTATCCCCCACTGTATGGATACCACTTAAACTTATTCAACATGGAATACATTTATTATTGTAAATATTTATTTGCATTAAAATTATTATATATACATGTGTGTGTGTGTGTGTGTGAGCTGGATCCACACGGTTCGACTTTTTTCTTCGTCCACACCATGATTATTTGCTTGGATTTTTAAAATAATTTTTGGATGTTTTTTTGGATGCTCTTTATTTGTATATATAAAATAAAACGAAAAGTCAGTGGCGTCAACCAATAAATGATACCAACAAAAGTGTTTTTGGTACATCAGGTCTATGGTATCATCTGAAATCTGATGATGTATTATTTCAAAATTTACCAGAATGGATAAGCTACATTTTAAGCTACATGTCCTTCCTC
>JAUZNC010057000.1:0-12610 GCA_034780395.1 Vannuccia rotundouncinata | reverse complement strand
CCAGACGATCTTCATCTTCTTCTACCAGACCATCTTCACCTTCTTCTACCAGACGATCTTCATCTTCTTCTACCAGATGATCTTCACCTTCTTCTACCAGACGATCTTCACCTTCTTCTACCAGACGATCTTCATCTTCTTCTACCAGACGATCTTCATCTTCTTCTACCAGACCATCTTCACCTTCTTCTACCAGACGATCTTCATCTTCTTCTACCAGACGATCTTCACATTCTTCTACCAGACGATCTTCATCTTCTTCTACCAGACGATCTTCATCTTCTTCTACCAGACGATCTTCATCTTCTTCTACCAGACGATCTTCACCTTCTTCTACCAGACGATCTTCACATTCTTCTACCAGACGATCTTCATCTTCTTCTACCAGACGATCACACATATTTAGATCGGGAGAATATCAAGACTGTTTTAGACTATTAGTTTTTTGTTCATAATATACTGGTTTGTTTGATTCGACCACATGGGGACTTGTATTGTTCTCCCATGTGGCAAATTTATGATCGCTCTGCAGTTGCTATATCAAAAGAGCTGAAACATTTCATAGCTTCATCTATAGGAATGATTGATGTATTGATCTGAATCGATAGAAATGTTACCAGACAGTTCCCTAACCCTTTGACTACGCGCATAATATATTGAAAATGTGCCAATACGGCTTTTTAAGTGTTGTAACATATATTTTTAAAAACTTACTTTTCCGCCTCAACTCAATATTAATAAATGTCAATCAGGTATCATTATCTAGCTTTAAGAAACTAATCAAATGGGTTATTTAATTATTGCAGCTAACTCTTATTAAACCAAGTGCAGGAAAATTATTTAAAATGATATCACTTACTGTAAAGGATACTTTAGATGATCCATTTTTCGATCGAATTTGCTGGTCACCTATAACTCTGTTAAAAGACTCCTCCTGACCTTGTTCCTGTTCCGGACCTTTCCCCAAAGCTGTCGTGGCTGATGACGTCAGACGGGGATAAATCGGACCACCACGATATCCAAATATGGATCTCACTTTTGGCGCGGAAGCAACAGAATTAGCTTGACCAATCATCACCACGGGGCCGGTCTGTAATGTTTCGTTCTGCTGTTGCTGATACTGACTAATGCGGGCGTAAGAAGACTTGAATTCCTTGATGCCAACTTCGGAATGCAACCTGCGCATTGAGACAGAGCCAGCGTCCCGTGATGCTTCCATGGTTTTCGATCCAGCAGTAAGATTCGATTTTAGATGCCTATAAGCAAAAGTGACATGTTAAATTTAATTAAAATAATTATGAACCAGTACAAAATTAGATATTTTTAAAAAAATTATATTAAACGAAATACTTACCCATATAAAAGCATTAGATGTTCAATAAATAAATATTAATCAGTGCAAAATAATAAGAGTAGAACTGTGTAGATGCAACTTTCGGATAATTTTTAAATTATATTATAAAGAAATATTAAAACTTACGAAAATGGAAAATGATCGTTCCAAACAGGTTAGATATTAAAACAGAACTTTTTTATCATAGTTTACAACATTTAAGATGCAGTCGCATAATAGAGGTAAGTTTCTTGCCAGTAGAAGAATTATATAATATGCATTACTTTGCAGGACTGTATTCTTATGATTTATACAAATTAAAGTGCTTATAATCCATTCTAATCCAATCACAACTCATTACAAAGATCAACAACCTTCGCTTTTCTTTATTTCTCTCATTCTGAAGTGCTCTAGTGGGGTTGGTCTATTATGGCATAAAAAATACTTCGGAAACAGATACTCTCATCTTTGCAAATAACAAGAACTAAAACAATAGTAATTAGACATATTTACAAAGGCTATCCACCCCTATAAAAAAGGTTTATGATCTGAAGGAATATAATGTAAACAGAGTCTGAACTGCCAACGGTCATATGAGACGTTTTCCAGACAATAATTAAACTTTAATCGTCGACACAGAGATTTGTAATGTATACACTGAAGTCCCGTAGTGTTGTGCATTGTAAGGGAGTGTGTGTAAAGAAGTATAAAGAAGTATAAAAAGTAACCGTTTCATTTTTATAGACTATATAAGACATTAATTACAGTAAAGTTGGACAGTATGAATCTGATGCTTTTTCTATGTGTAACGGCTTAGTAACTGTAATTGTAACTTAAATTGTAACTTAGAATACTTTGATAATTACTATCCCTGATACCTCGAGGTCTAGCTTGCTTTAATTCTAATTCTTAGAGATTGCCACAACTCTGAACCCATTGGACCGCCTTAAATACTTAGTTAAATAATGATAAGCTGAAGTTTCAAAATCAATATTTATTTGTCTTGTTTAAACTTATTTAAAGTAAACATGATAATACTTCAGTTGAGGCATTCAATTTAAATGTATAGTTAGAATATGATAAATTATAAATTTATAAAATAAATAATTTGTATATTCGAATTCACCTAATTCATCAATCGATAAAATTACAAAAATGAATTACAAAATCATGAATTTTTTTTCTTATATTGTAAATTGAAAAAGAGGATAATGCGATGTTTCTATAATTATTAATTATAGATAGTTGCCTATAAACTTTTTATTTTTCATTATCAATATGGTTCAATAACTTAAATATTCTTAAGATTATTTTTTGTCACACAATTGTTGGTTTGATTGTCCTTTTTGAGACTATAAGATGTTGTACTGCACAAGATACCGTATAACTAGGGTCAATAAACTCATTGCAAGAAATTAAATTATTCTGATACAAAGAACCAAATAGTAGTATATTTACTCCATTAAGACATTTCTTATTAAGTATTTATATTATAGATGGATGAAATTAATTATGTAATACTTTAGCTATATATAAACATTGAACACAAATATAAGTTCGTGGTTGATTGTATCTATATAAAATTTCTAATTAATATATATGAAATATTCAATTGCATCAATGTAATTTCTGGTTTACGCAGAAATTAATGTTATTAAAATTTAGGTATACTATAGTTGATAAATAATTATAGTCAAAATAAAGAACATAAATTATTTCCTAATTTTTCGTTCATAATGTTACTGATACATTTCCTAATATCTTAATTGTACACTTAGAAATGAAAAATGAATGAATACAGGCTTTGATGAGTTCTCAACAAAATGGAATTTGGTTGGAAATTATCTACAAACACAATATAAAGATATACTTTATTATTTATCAAGGTTTTATACAGAAATAAGTAGATGAATATCGAACCCTTTTTTATGTAAATATCTAAAACTAAATGGTTTGATAAATCTGTTGAGTCAGACAAATGTGATTTCATATAAAATATAATTTATATTGCAATAATCGTGATACCAGCTAGTTACTGTGGCCTGTATAAATAAACGTACCATTGTTACAAAAGGCGCTGCAAACTACGGCAAACATGAAGTCTAAGGATTTAAAATTCTTGATTTAGTAAATAAAAAATAGTAAATCTTGAACAAATTCAAACATTTATTTAAATACTAGAGATTTTCACAGAGGGTAGTTATAAAATTTTACTTAATTTAAATCTATTAAATGCTTACCTTTTACCAACCAATTGTGTAACTTTTCGCGAACGGGTTTGAGTGATCCTCGTGGAAACCTTTTCACTACTATTTGGGAAGAGAACTAAACGACCAACGCCTCCATTGGTAAGAACTTTCGACCGCACAGGGCTTGAATGGGTGTTTGCTTCACGAAGAAATTCAACCATTTCATCAATGATTTCGTCACTGAAGCATTAAAAATAATGAAATGGCTAAAAAATATACAGTGTGTGTTGTTTTAATTAGTAAAATAATTATCACAACAATTTAAGTTATCGTATTTATAAAAATGGTTTTTCTCTTTTTCTAAATATTTTATACGTTGAATTTAATTTAAAAAAAAGAAATAATTATATTAAATAAAAACACAAACTAAATTATATTTTAATATTAGCAATTTAAACACAAAATATAACTTTTCAAGTTAAAGCTATAGATGATCAAAACGATTACTTAGAGATATTAAATAGAAAGTTTTTTTGTTTATGGGAATTTCATAAGTTGTCTGAATCTGATTCAGCTTGAATCATAGACATTACACTATATATAACTAAAATTAAATGCTTAGGCAAAAAACTGTAAAAAACTATAGTATATAATGACTATGGCTCGGATAGAATTGCGGCTATGCCATCATGTACTAATCAATAATATTTATTGATAATAATGAAATCATAGAAATTTATTTAGCTAATCGAGCTAATTACCTAAATGTTTTAGAAAAATCGATCTCTATGATTTAAATATTTTTGAGTGAATTCTAGAATTTTCTAAACATATATCAAGTGGCTACATATAGCCAGGCCACTTTTTCCAGACGACGCCTATCTTGAGTATGTAAAAAAATTATAAGCCTTTTTCAAGGTGGCGGTGCCTAGCTAGACGATCTAAAAGAAATATTACATTACTTAGGTATATAATTATATTAAAAAAATTAAATTATAATTTAAAAATTACCATGTGTCATGAGTGCTGTTCTGAACAAGTTTATTCGTGCAAAAATTTTATTAAAATTTTATTATTGTGTAAATATTTGTTAACTGTTTGATTTTTTTTAATATTGTGTAAATAACTTTTTTTATTGTGTATAAATATGTTAACAGTTTAAATATATTTTTATTATTGTGTAAAAAAATTTAGTGGTTTTCGGAAGACTGTAACTCTGTAATTATTGTAGTAATAATAACGAAACATAAGTGATATAATTATCACATATGTATTCTGAAACAAATTGTAAATTCAGCCTGACAATTTTTATGTTTTGTAAATTCTATTGAATTAAATTTTACAAGTAATATTTTTTTTTCGGCCTCAAAATTTAAATAAGATTTTGTTTTCTGACGAACTAAAAATGAGTATATGTAGTATGTAGGTGGATTGAATAAAGTACCCCATATTGCTGAGAAGCTCTCTACTGCATTCTAGGTCTTAAAACCTCAAAAAATCTCATCGCTGTGGCAGAACCCTGGATATAGGGCGCCTATGGAATACTTAGCCAGGGCAGTCGTAAAATCACTCCGCCGACTCTGTATATATAATTAATTTATAATAAATCTTTCAAAAAGGGTTTCCGATTTAAAATAGTTTTTATATATTATTAAAAGTATTAATAAATTATTAAAAGAATTCTCTCATTTAATATTTAGAATGTTTCAAATTTAATCATAAACATATTTAATGACACAAAATCAACTAAAACTCACCCTTTCTTGTATTTTTCTTTCAAACGGCTTTTACACGAATTCTCCAAAAGTACAGCTGTTTGAGTAATTGCACATTTATTCTTGCTATAATTAAGAATATGTTCCTTCCGGACCTGTGCAGTAGCTTCGGAGTCTCGCTGATCTTCTAGTTCAGCCTTAATGTCCTTGATAGATTGAGTGGAACAATTTGGTGCAGATGGCTTGTCTGAACCAAAAAGTCGCTCAAAGATAGTAAGGGTGTCCTTTAGACGGAGTTTGTGAGTTAATGCCATTCTATGTATTCTTTTTCACATTAAATACGGGCGGTATGTAAATTACTTGGTCTGAAAAAAACTTTACGATATGCAGAAATGAGTTAAAAATAATTCTAAAATCCGTTCTAAGAGCTGACCAGACAGCAGTGCTTAATAAAGTGCAGAATAAGAGAATGCTAATAATAAAATAATGACACTGATATCTTCCATCTCGATGTCAGAATTTCCACAGAACCACAATTATTGTTTTGAATAATGACTCTAGTAGCAATTTAATAATATTCCTTTATCGATAAAGACAAAAGTATGAATATGAAAATTACTGGAGATACGAACAACATATAGTCTGAATACCCCAAAAGGGAACAGGTTGAATTAATTCAATACTCATTTAAACCTTTTTCCTCCGTTGGCTATATGTCAGAATTAATTCAATACTCATTTAAACCCTTTCTCCGTTGGCTTATTCAGACTATATGTTTTTCGTATCTCCAGTAATTTTCATACTTTTGTCTTTATCGATAAAAGAATATAATTAAATATTCTAAAAGAGGCTTTTCTTTCTGGTTTTGCATATAATAGTTTTCATTAATACATTCTGTTGAAACACGTTATTTTAATTTGCACACAGTTTATGAGACATTGAACAATAATTATATGCTTCCTCAAATTGCGTTATTGTTTTGTGTAGTTATGCAGAAAATATATTATTCATAGAAGTGGTTATGCTGTTTTGGAAAACAGCTGGTATTCAAGAAAACTAATTCCATTTGAAAAACAATTAAAACAAATTAAAAATGAACGTAACAAAGGTATTGAAATAATATTACTTCCTAATATATTATATGAATGAAATTTATGTTAAAACAAAATGTACAAATCTTGTTTATCCTGATATATTATTTTTGAAGTAAAACTTAAACGATAAACATTATCAAACAGTAATCCTCCCCACTGTTCAATTATACATGTATATTCTGTTAATTGTTCCCACATATTGAAAGTAGCCAGATTTACCTTTTAGATTATTTTTAAAACATAGCTGAACAAGATTATTATTAATGATACCCAAATAAACGATTATTATTATACTCTTGATCAAATTATAGGTATCCGAAATGTCTAGATCCAAAAAAACGATTAGGTAATTACGTATTTGCATCAACGTCTTATAAAATTGTCCGATTGAATGACTTATAGGAATAACTACGAAAATTGTTACTAAGTATACTCACGATTTTAAAGTTTACTTGGAGAGGTGAATACATCTTAATTACTAACTGATGATTAGTAATTAAAATGTTATTATTATTTTGCTAGATAAATTTTTAAAATATTAAACATTATTAAGCTTTGATCCAAAAGCATTGATAATTAAATTTTAATAATAATAAATTAATATTACCAAAAAATTGTTCACGTCATCATATTTATGAAAAAATGAAGAAAAAAAGTTTATTAAGAATAAAAATATTTCATATATTGTTCGAACAAGTCATAAATGTAAAACGAAATGTAAAAAAGAAAATATTTATAAATTTATACAAATAATAAAAATATATAAAATTACAGATAAAATGGTATTCTACTCGTGAGAAAAATAAGTAGTAAAAAATATAATATTAAAGAAATAATACTTTTCAATATTATATATTAGTAATTTACAAGATATATGCATCCAGTAATCAAATTGAATATACATAGATAGCGAAAGAAGTTAGAGAGTTCCGCTAATATCCTTCATAGAGCAGATAGATCATTTAGAACGATTAACAAACCACATGTTGCAGGAATATAATATTTACCCTTCTCCTTCTTCTTGTAGAAGAAAACCACATTGTGTTAAAGTTGATCATCTAAATATGGATTAAACAGATTAATTAATCAGACTGTTAAAATTTCTACATTTCAATTGTTTTATGTATATATCATATACCTATTTAAAATTTACTGTTGAAATCACACATATCAGTAGCTTTCGAAAAGGTTACTGACAATTTAAATGAATAAAGGAGACTATTATTAATTAAGACAGTAAAGAAAATAACAATTTTTCATTCAACGAACTAAAAATTGGAATGGAAAAAGTATGGATCTTGTCAAAACGAAACTATGTCGACATACAAGTCGCCCTGCATGTAACCTGGACAGAAAAAGGCAATTATTAGAGCAACCTTGCCTCTTAAAAATTCCAGGATTTTCCATGAAGCGTACGAACACTGCACTTAAGAATAAAACAGCTTGAAATATACAGAGTTCATATACAGTTTCTAAAATAAAATTCCAGACTTTTAGACAAAATTTGTTGATCATATGAATGTTATAATTTTCAATATTCAGACAATTATTATATTACGGGATCAATTTAGCATCGCGAATAGTATATATATTGGCTACGATTGATTCCTTTGAGTAAGTTTATCTGCTGAATATCAATGAGCGCTAAGAGCTGCCTCCTGGGGCTATATTATTGCATATATACAGAGTAAACTTTTAGCTTTGGTTCATCCGTATAATCAATATATATTATTGGAATCGAAGACTATGGTTGGAACGGGTACGTCTAACTTCGGCATATTTTATTTTGTCTTATCATGGTTCTGTTTTAATTCGGTTACGTAATCATTGACTTTTTGATCAGGTTCACATGGTCTTATTCGGTTGCATCCCTTAGGCTCATTAAAGAAAAAGTACGATGAGTTCTATTTAGGTTTAGATGTATTAATTGGATGTATTAGATGTAATTAATTGGTTATCGGCAATCTGTAAAATCCGTCAATGTTCAAATTTCCTGAAATCAGCCAGCAGGCAGTGTGCAAACTCCCGAAATTAATTCAGTTCTTCCAACTTTATTGAATTTCAAAACAAAGCGAAACAAAACCAAAACATTAATTTATTAATATATTCGATCTATTCATTTATTGACGCAATTTATGCAACGACATCTACTATTGCACACTAGCTCTATTGTCCTTTCTGCATTTGCAACGCTTACCAATGCTAGTTTGTAATTGATTTTCTGGCGTTGCTCGTAACATTTAAAAACACATTTTCCCCTTTTGCATATATTCCAATGAAAGCAAAAATAGTTTAAAAAAATGAATTTAATGTATTTTTCATGATTGATAAGAATTAAAGCATTTCAGAAATAAGGGAAATTTCTTCTTTTAAATAGTAAATCTAACAAAGCCTACAACAAATCAAAAACGAGTATTGTGTAAGTCAATAATGTTTCAAAATGTATATCCAATATCCAAAATTGTGAGCAACAGATTCATTATTGTCAAGTCTCTATCCCGATTAAAAACAAAAAAACGGCAACTGCGACATTCGACGTGTCAGCTGAAGAAGAAGCTGTCCAAGGCGCTTCCCGTGAATCGCAGATTGCACATTGTATTCCCGCCAACTACATATTAAAAACCAGAGCGAAGCATCAAAACATGCTGAAGAACGTCAGGCAAAAAGAATGAAGGCCACTTCCGTAAGACATTTCAAACCTGCAGAAGTTGGAGACACTAATGGTGCCAATTCCTCTCGTTGATCGTGAACGTGGTGAGTTTCCAAACGCTAAAGCAAATGCTATTTCCAAATACGACGGTGGTCTCTACCAACTTCAAACGATACACGCGAAATCAATTTTCTCTCAGAGAAGAACAATTTATGAAGCCCGGTCAGGAACTACCACGAAACAAAAAAGTACGACTACGTGAGGAGGCGAATGAAGAGGCGATGGGATCTGAAATGCCTATGCAAAGGTGCTACTATGGTAAGCGTTGCAAATGCAGAAAGAACGATAGAGTCTGCAATAGTAGATGTCGTTACATACATTTTTGCAGAGAATTGTTTGAATATATTAATAAACGAATGTTTTGGAAACAAAAATTATCTTACGCTTTGTTTTAAAATTCATTTAAGTTGAAAGAACTGAATTAATTTTAGGCAGCTTGCACACTGCCTGCTCGCTTATTTCAGGAAATTTGTAATATGCCGAATGCACCAGGCAATGTATAAAATATGAAACATTTTTACAGATGCCTGATGCATTGGGCATAACACAGGTAAGCCACTTACTTCAACTAGAATCTTTGTTAGTTATCATGGAATTTATAACGTCGGACAAAGGTGGTGGTGATGTTTTATGTTTGGACGGTTTCATGCTTTCAACATTTGTAGTTAATTAATTGAATTGTGCTATGCCTTGGTTACTTTAGACATTATATGTTAATACATTGTTTTGTAACCGGTTTTTGTACAACTTTTTATTTATTCTGGTGAAATAATTGGCGCACGTGGGGAGACTCAATTGCCGGGATACCACGCGGCGTATCTTAAAGCGTCTTCTGCAACCCTTCGTGTGCATGGCGTACAGTTTTTACGGGCGCAAACGGAAAAAATTCTTTAAGGATACTGCCATCTGGGAAATTGTGTGTGAGGCAGTAAAGTTGTCATGTAAGAACGTTAGTGAGAGGGACATTGAAGTAACAACAGGGGATTTTTTGAAGCACGCAAACGATGGCAATAGATCCCACAATAAAAAAGGTGTAAATTATTTGCAATTTTGTATAAAATTAACTTATTATTAAGTGGATGTTATTAATTCTATTATTTTAGTTGTATTATATATATTATTCTTATATTATTTGTTATGTGACATTTTGTTACTCCTAGATATAATATTTTATAGTGGTACATAAATATTTTAAAAAAATTATTGTGCATAAATTATATATATATATAGTACCCTATAATACGTTTCTTGTCCTTTTCAATTAGTCATTTGGGTTTATAATTTTAATTGGGGCGGTTTATTGAACATAGCTAGGCGACATAAAGAACACCGTTATTGTTTTAATTGAATTAATTAATTTCATTGTCAGCATTTGATAATGTTTAATTGGAACAATCATTGATCAATCTATATGTTTCTATTATTACCAGTATGTTCCACGTTTTTGGAAATCTATGTTGTTAAATTATGTGATGAAATTAGACATAACGTTTTATTTTACCGTTAATCAGCTATGTTGGATGAAAATGGAGGGTGGCAAGAATCTTCGCGACCACGAGTATCGAATTCTTAATAAACTGTTAGTCCCAGAGCTATAACTTAAGAAAAATCGCCCTGGAACGTAGGGGAAGTTGCCGTTTCATCCAAAACTCGAGACTTCTATTAAATGTAAATAGTATATGTAGTTCTAGCTACCATGTGAAAAGACATAAAGTATAGTCAATCAGCTTTATCCGGTTACCGAGATTATTCAACATGTTGGGCAACTTAGTTGCTAGTGTAATTCGACTCGGCAACGGAACTACTAGTGTAATTGAGTCTTAACGGTCCACAAAACAATACACAGAATACCATTTCGAATTTTGAAAGACTTTGATATGAATACAGTGATATTTAAACTCATCAAATGTTGATGGGTTATTTTTGTAAATAATTCCTTTCACCCTCAACCGTCAGTGATTTTTCTTCAATTATAGTATAATATATTATTAGGAATTCAAAACTTGAATACGCCTCATAGTAATGTATGATTTTTTTAAATATTGTATACAATTTTCGAGATTTGTCATATTTACTAGGGTAATTTAGCGTAATATGGGATATTGAAGCTGTCAATCTATTTTTCTCTTATATATTATTATTGTCTTTAAAACGATTGGGTGATCATTTAAATAAGGTGTTATACCACATTATGCTATAACGTCATAAAAAATTATTAATTTTGCTAAAATTTATTAACTTCCGCGTTCCGCTATAAAAAATAACATTTAATTTTGTCACAAACTTTTATATGATTTGTTACTGAAAGTTTCTAAATATTAAAATTTTTTATCCTACCTACTATTAAATTATCATGCTATATTATATTTATAATATGTAATTTTGTTACAAACTCTTTACATAATTTGTTTCGAAAATTTATTAAATATATCCAAAATTTATAAATTACAAAATTTCTGATATATAGATATAAATTTAAAAAATAAGAATATAGTGTCCCATATTACCCATACAGGTGAAATACCTTGGATAGGTAAACAAATTAAAATATTCCGTATTAGACACAGTATTTACATTAAAATAAAAGTATGTGCGGGTGTGTTTCATATCAAACTAGTAATATCTCAAAATGGAGAATATAATATGTTGATTAGTAAATTGTAAAATACGTAAAAAGTGCCTATATGTCATATCTAAGTTACCCTACTAATTTTTCAACCGATAGAAACTTGTCCAAGTGTCAATGGATGGGCCTCATGTAAATTGGCTGCTATTCAATAAGATGCAGGAGCATATAATGGGTAAGTCAACATATTTATAGACGTAAATAAATGGCATCGTTAAAAAAATCTAGATAAGACATTTCTTCAACATTCTCACTGTCTTTTAATTTCTTCATTAAAATAAGAATCTCTTTCAGAAAAGCACAATGTGAAGTTTGTTAATATCGGCATCTGTGGACTGCATATAATTCACAACAGCCTCCAACATGGAGCACAGGAATCAGGATGGAATATTGATCACTTCATGAAGTTTCTTTAGCGGTTGTTCCACGATCAACCAGCTCGACGGCAGGATTACACAGCCATTACTGGATCCCAGTTTTCGAGCCCATCTAGTTTCTGAACATCCTCAACCACATAGATGCAGTATTTGTTTTCAGAGTTTCACAATATATAATTCACTGAAAGTACACATGAATCGAAAACACAAACATGAAATACCATCATTCCCTATATCTGATCTATATTTTCATGTTGCAGAGACCAATGTTATTGACCAACATCCACCAATACCTGACAGCATTGATGAGATAGAGGTTACAGATAAATTTTTGGCAAAGTTGTTTTTAAAATATACTGCAAATAAAACTGTACCAGAATCAGTTTTTCGACAAATTTTATGGGACTTGTGTCTTGTAAAGGAAGTGAAAGAGGTTCTTGGAAATTCTGGGTAAATCTGGGCTCCGGTGATCGAAACTTAAGTATTTACACTTAAGTAAGCCAAGTTAAGGAAAACTTAAGTTTCGATCAACCGAATTTAATTGCGGTGATCGAAAATACTAAAGT
>JAUZNC010056999.1:1898-13493 GCA_034780395.1 Vannuccia rotundouncinata | reverse complement strand
TTTTTAGTAACATGAGATTACCTATGGTGAGAGCTAACCAAAAATGTATAGTTTATCTATGGTCAATTTTTTTGGACAAAATTTCCTTTCCAACCCACCGTGAATACTTGACAATATTATGCAACTTTAAGGTTCATCTTAGGGTTTTAATAATTACTTCATATGTTCTATAGCGTTATTTTAAAAAATGGAATGGGTATTATGTACACTGTTTATATAGGGACTTATAGATTTTACTTGAGATAATCAATAAACAGATCTGATAGATATATAATTTTATTATAATAGGTAATAGTTTCACGTATATTACATAATTACATTAATAATTACATATATTATTAATTCCTGGAAGTGTTTATTGATCTATTTGAAAGTTAAAAATATCCCACTGAATGTTTTTATATTATCTAAAATTTTTATTTGAAAAAATAATCAGCCATAGTGAAATTTACAAAATTAGGATATAAAAAATAGTCAAATTTGTATCACAAAATATATTAAGTAGCCTTGTATGACGTTACTCAAAACTCAAACCAAATTGAAAAATTGCGTACTTGTGAAGTTTCGAAATTATTTTTCAACTCGTGATTTATTGCTAACTATTTATTACCCAGTAATAAAACTACTGATGGCGAAAACAATTTGATGGTCACTCGTTGCATTATGTACTATGTTCAATAATAAATTCATTAGGAACTATATGTATCATTATTAAATATTAACAGTTTATTATTAGAAAATTGCAAAGTTTATTTAGAGATATTGACGACCATATAGTATACAGAGCCGTATATGAGCAGGTACGACGGGTGCGGCATTAGCGGACAACTTTTCAGAAGAACAATTACGCCCATCTGAAATTTAGTGTCTGCGCCGAGCGAGCGTAAACATTTATTGTATGTTTCGCCACCTTAATATATAGTCGTATCAATTTTTCAAACGCTGCTACGGCGCTGCTATATAGTGTATTCTATGCTGACGACTTTTTACACGTTCTTTATTACCTATGCGTATTATTAAATATGAATTTTTTCAGTTTAAATGAAATTAATAGTATTGATTATTTTGTTTTATAATTTTATCATTTAATCGATTATCAAAATAATTAATTATTTAAGTATAAACGTTTTACGTTTTACACCTAATATAATATTTTTAGACCTGTTACTACCTGAAAACTTCTATTAAGTGAGTTTATTTATGAATACGTTTGTATTTCTAATTTTTTGAGAATAATGATAGATTCCACGAACTAACTTGTCATTTAGTAAAAAACAATTTATCTTTTTTTATTAGATCAAATGTTGCCTCAAACTAAATCAAAATTAATTTATCGTAAGTAGTATTTATTACATGTAAAGTTATCATTTGTAAGTAGGTTGCATCATTTATTATCAATTTTTCCGGATATTTTCAGGGTGCAGTTCTACAGACAATAAATCGATACATTCCTTAAAATGGATATCTTCTTTAGAGGAACAATTTACATCCAATAAAGAAAAATATAAAACAAGTTCAACGGGAAATGTCTATTCAATCCAAACTTTATTTGGCGAAATAACCGAAAATAATGTATTATTTCTAATAGATACCTCTGGAAGTATGTTATTTGCTCTGGAATCGATCAAAAGCCACCTGTGCTCTGTTTTATATCAACGCATATTTCAACATGGATACGGTAGATTTAATGTCGCAAAGTTCTCAACTACGGTAAACCTATATCTATATCAGATTTGTTTAAATAATTTCCTGTCAAATATAATCGAAGATATACATATTTTAATTATAATCAAAGTTCAAAAAACAATTCATATAAATAGTTAATTTTAACTGTATAATAGACCAATAGTATTTAAGCAATTGTATTCCAGAAGTATCGTACGACCTCACCCCCCCCCCCCCGAAAAAAAGTATTTATATATATATTCACATTAAAAGAGAAATTTCGTTTTTAAGTAAATTAATAATTTACATAAAATAATAAACGATAATTTAATATTTAATCTTCTTTTAAATTCGCCAAAATAGCTCCCAAAATGATGATTACGAACCTCACATGAGTACATAATGAATAATTTCAAACCTCAAAAAGTGAAAATTAAATCTCCTAAATTTTTTATCTCAAATCAGACTTTCGTAACATTTATAATTTTGTTATCAATACTATCAATTTATTTATTTTTTCTTGTTTTTTTATGTTTGAAAATATTTATTATGTAAGCAAAGCGTATATCTATATATTGGTCATTTTATGTTTGTAACTTTGTTCTTCTATTAGCCAGGTATTATGTGATCGATTTGGTCAGGTTTTATTTTATTAAAAATTGTAATTCATTTTAAGTGGAAAATTTTTATTCTATTGAAAAGATATTTTTGATTTATCTTGTTCATATATATAGGCTGTCCCGAAAAAAAATTGCGTTTTTATTTCCGAAATATTTATGATATATTTGAGTGCAATGAGTAACATTTAAAACTGTACATTCTAATTGAAGAAGATAACAATCTGACTATACGGGACATCGCCCATCAAACCGGAATTACAAAGAATAGGGTTCATCGAATTATTACAGAGGATCTCGAAAGAATTTGGATGCATACGAAATGGGTTCCTCACACACTTTCTGCAAACAACAAAGTGGTACGTATATTGAGCGATGTACTGACATGGTCGAAGCATTTTATTCTCGAATTGTAAGAGACAACCTGATCATTATTGATGAAAAGTTCTTTTATTGTCGAAAGTTGATACCTCGAAATAAGATTGGTTCCTGGGTGGAAGCTGGAGGAGATGTTGTGCAGACAGCTTGTCGCACAACAATGGAGGTCAAGTTTATGACCATTGCTGCAATTAGCACACGTGGCCAACATTACTGAGGTACTGGAACGAAATGCCAGCATTGATTCTGAGAGATATATAACCTTCCTGAAAAATATGGTCACCTTTTTTGAAGATCACCGGACCCACGTGGTATTCAACGACAAAACATGGTGATCATTCATGACAACGCCAGACCCCACGCGTCCAGAGCGACAATAACTCATCTAACTAATAACTTCATCAAGTTGGTGAAGCAGCCACCGTACTCGCCTGACACTAATCTTTGTGATCGCTATCTCTTTGCAAGATTGGAATCACTCCGAACTGGTAATTTTGCTGGCAGAGAAGATGTTGTTACATTTTTGGATGAGCAATTGCCTCATTTCACCGGTCATCGAATGAGGAGAGCTTTGGAAGAAATGATTGTCGATATCAACAAAATTATTGAAAATGATGGTAATTATATCTAAATAACTTTTGTCATTGCTAAAAATAATATTTGTACAGTTTTAAATGTTACTCATTGCACTCAAATATATCATAAATATTTCGGAAATAAGAACGCAATTTTTTACGGGACAGCCTATAATTAGAAATATTTATTATGAGATTATTTGTTCTTCTAATTCTAGAAAATTAAAATGTTGTCATTCTATATACTCTTTTTATGTTTACAAGACAGAAGTTTTTAGTAGAAATCTTGAAGAAATAAATTACGAAAATCTTTCTGTTGCATCACGGTGGATTAGACAATGTCACTGTACAGGAGCCAGTTGTTTGTCCCCAGCTCTTAATGCAGCAATGAAGATGGCCGGAGTTGATGCGGTTTACCTAGTTACGGATGGTTTTATTACTGATGTGAGCTAGAAACCTAACCATTGAACCATTTTAACAACAAATTTTTATATAAATTGTATTTATATATTTATATATTTATTAGAATTGTATTTAGTTAGTCGCAAAAGATCGAGACCTACTGGTGATGGGTTCGGATTTAGTATATGGAGTATTTCATCCTGTCACGTCACGTCACGTCACGTTAATTCAATTCATATTATTGTTAAGTTTTTTTTGTTACTCAAGCAAATTGAATCGTATATAACTATAATCAATTTAATATTTTTAATCGGAAAGATTAATAATTAATAAATTTTAAAAAGTTTTTGAAATAAAATTTCAATTTAATTTTGCAAGAATTTTTATATAATTATCTTGTCTAACTAAAAGCAAAAATAAATCCCAATAGAGAAGGATATAAATTATTTTGATTTTAAGAGTGACAATTCTTCCTTACAAAATGCTTGTTAACGCATTTAAATAACGTTATTCTAATTTTAGAACATTTAAATTTATTTTTTAGCAATTAGAAGTTCTTCTACGTATTGTAGTTGAACAAAAGACGACACGGTCTTTACACATAATTCTAGTCATTCCAAACGATAAACCTTATGAAAAAAATGTTACTTTCTTAAAACAGTTCGGCAAATTCATTCCTGGTAGTTTTTCAATTGTAATAATTAAAAAGATTGGTAGTATAGAGCTAACTTCTGTACTATATCATTCAAAAATTTCCGGTGAAAACCTCCCAACTATGACAAAGGAATGTAATCGTAAGTTGTGTTTGATGCTTTTAAATTTGAAACTGTCACTTAAACCATTTTTAACATTTTCTTATTCCACGTGAATATAATACAATTAGGAATTGCAATGTATTCTTGAAAAATTGCTATTTAAACAGTAATAACAAAATTTAATATATTATAAATATTTTTTTATATTTCTATTTGTTTGTAGAAAATATACCTACTTTGGTAAAATGTAAAGAAAAATTACCAGGTATGGCAATTAATGTATCAAATCTATCTTTTTAATTACTTATATTTTTATCCGTCTAAAATTTTTTATAATTCGGATTGAAATAATATTTATTATGCTGGATGCAATTATTGAAACAAGCATTTTCAGTTTTTATATTTATATTTTTTGACATGATAAACGCTTTCTATTTAAATTTCAGAGTGTCTGTATATTCAAATATATATATATATACCATATAATTATTAATTCGTATACTATAAACTGTATCATAAAAACAAGCGTTTGTCATTTTTAAAAGTTTTTTTTATTAATAATTCTATAAACATAAAATAATAACACAATTAATTTCAACTGAGAATGTTTATAAATAAAAAATGATAAAGTCTAAACAAAAATTTCATCGTTTGCAATTACCTTTCTCATATGCTCCATGGCTTTTTGTAGAGCTGATGTCATCTGTTCAGCTGTAAAAGTTGGTAAATTTTCTGTAAAAAAATTAGAAATGTCCTCGATTGAGTTGAAATGTGTTATTTGGGCTTCCGGTTCAGGGAATATGTACCTATCGTACAAGTTTACATCCGGTGAGTATGCGGTTTGACTTGTGTCAAAAGGCGCACATTTTCCCCTTCTAGACTGTTCATCCTTTTCATTTGTCTAAGACTTTCAATTAAGAAATAAAGTCTATCTTTAGAACACTCCATACCAAAATAATCTGCTGCACACTACGCAAATTACACAAATAATAAATGATTTTTAGACATGAATCTATTAGAAATTTAAAATATTTGAAATTCCAATGCTAAATTGATATCCGCTAATTAAAAGGACAAATGCTTGTTTTTAATGATTCAGCCTATATATAGAATATTTTAATTTCTAATTTCTGTTAAACCTTATTTTGATTTCTATTTTCTAAATTACAATAAAATTAAATTGAGTATTTATTGTATAAAATATCTCACACATAGGGTTTGAAATGTATTTTTGAATTAATTTATTTGTGGAGACATTTAATTATGGTAGTAATGATTCGATAACAAAATCTTACATATTGCTTAATGAAAAAATACATATAGTTATGAAAACTAATTTCTTTTATAATTTTTTGTCAAAATAATACATTTGATCATAATCGATAATATTTTTAAAATCAGTCATTTTGATTCTGAGTTGTGTCCATATCAGTTTTTATAGTTTAATTATTTTAAGTGTGACCTAAATTAACGAGTTTTACATAAATTATTTGCAAATAAATACTATGTATTGCTGTTATTTAACCAGTATTTATTTAATATAAAAGCTAACTTCTATAAATTAGAAAATTTCAAACTTTTTGTATGATAGGAAATATTGAAACACGTATAATAATAGTATGTATGAGAAACATATACCCCAATAAAGACCTCCCCCCACCACGATCTTTACTAGTTCATTTTTTCCTCACCTTTACATGTTAAATTTCCACATACCTTTACGAGTTAAATTTTGACGAATGAGAATTGAGTATCATGGAATATAAGTAGGTGTGTGAGTTGTTGATTTCATTCTCCTTTCTAACGAGCTCTGCTACGTCGTCTCCTTGACAGTCTCTCTTTTACTTCTTCAGCTAATTATCATCCCATCTATTCAGAGTAAGGGCTGTATTTCATTTTTTAGTCGTGAGTAAATATTGCGTAAGTAGAATTTGATTTAATTATTAAAAACTTAATTAATTATAGTTATCGGGGATGATGACAGTACTATATGTTGCATATGGATAATTCGAATTTAAAAACAAAAATTTATAATTTCTAAATTACAAAATTACAAAATTACAAAATTACAAAATTAAAAAATTACAAAATTACAAAATTACAAAATTTGAAATTTTGAAATTTAAAATAAATATATATATTTTTATATATTTTTAACGCATATATTTTTACAATGTTTAACTAGTTGACTAATGAGGTGGGCGCAATATATACACTATTAATGAGGGCGCAAGAGCGTGAATCGTTTAGACAAATGTCTTTAGAGTACCATGTTAACTATTGATCAGTACACTCATTGAGCCTTGTCAGATTACTCTTGTTCCATATTAGTGCGCGAGATGTTTGTACAAAACGGCTACTACGGATTGCATAACAAGAATGTATTCAATTCAACTTAACGCCCAGGAGCAACGCCCAAATTTCTAATAGTTTAAAATTTATATAATAATTTCTCAAAATTTTGTATAAGTCACAATATTATGGCCCAGGAGCCATGATGCCCAAATTTCCTTTAGTAAAAAATACTTATTCCATTTATATTAGAAGTCATTTCAAATGCATAAAATTCGTATTAGCCCATGAGCCACGTCTAAACTTCTATATTAAATCAAAATATTTTTATTTTTTATTTTAGATTTCCTAACGCTGTAAGCTCTCTCGACAATTATCTATCTTTCCCTATTTATCCGAAAGAAGACAATGTCTTTTAAGTGGCTTATAGAGGAGTTGCATATGGCCGAGCTGATTGCATCTCTTGGACATTTTGACAGATGAATTCATTCTGGATAAGAATACTGATGCTATAGATACCCCCCTACGTATATATAATTTATTATTGCAAAACTGGTCGATTATCATCATACCACTGAATCTCAGCTCTTGACTTATAGTAATGAGATTGGCAAAAAAACATTACAAGGCTATTTATATAGACTTTTGGGGCCCACCTCAAAATTCAAAGTTAAAATTTATCTCAGATATTAAGTCAGCTGGAATATCGCGCGCGGTATTTGGTTCCTATGCGAAATTAAATAGGATTTAAGCGATATGTGTTCTACTTAGTATAATTATATTATTAACATCAATAAAATTCAAAAATTCACAAAATATCTATAAATATAGTTTTATTCATATTTATTCGATTTTAACGAATTATATAAACTTTTATAATATTTTAGCAAATTTTAGCAAATTTTAACACAGTTTATCATTGCTAAAAATTCATAAAAATTATTTCAAAAGATTCAGTTGAAGAAATGAGAGAGAGACTGTCAAGAAGACGAACGAAGCAGAGCTCATTAGAAAAGAGAATGAAATCAACAACTCAAACACTTACTTATATACCATGAATCTCAATTCTCATTCGTCAATATTTAACTCATAAAGGTGTGTGAAAATTTAACATGTAGGAAAAAATTGAACTAGTAAAGGTGCGGGAGGGTCATTGTTTAAACGAAGGATCTTTTGTTGTTGTAGATGTTCCCTTTATATACCACTTATAATAAATAAAAGAAAACATTGGAATATCGTAAGCGAAAGAAAACATTCAAATGTTGTATACGAAAGGAAACATTCAAATTTTGTAAACGAAATTAAAGATACGAAAGTAAACATCACATTTTTAAAACTAAAGGAATATTGAAAAGTGGTAAAGCATTGAAAAAATTGAAGCGTATAATTAATTTTAAACGAATATGTAGCATTGAAATGTTGCAAATGAAAAGAAACATAGAAATTTAACGTTTATTAAACGTTGAAACTTATACAGTACGGAAAATTAATTTAAAAACTATATTATTCACCAATTCGTTTACTTTTAATTTTTGTAAATCTTAGAAAACCAATTGTTATACAGTACTGCATATACATTATTAGAAACATTTCATTACTGTTTATTGTATATAATACATTTTTATTTCCATACATTTTTAGAACACATAATCAATCCATTTCTCAATGATGAAGTTCATGGCTTGACTCGTGATCCACTAATTGATCCTGTACTTGTAATGCCAACTATTTCCCTTGATTTTTCCAACAGTCGAACATATCCTTTTTTCCATCCTTATAATCATTGGTATTGGCCAGGATATTCTGGTTTTCGAAAAGAACAGGTTGGTTGGCGTCAACAATTGAAAGATCCATTTTATGCACCCTTTCATACATGGAACAATAATCCCCTACGCAAAAAGTGGGTCATGTAGAATAATTCTTCAAATTAAATAATTACTCATCTTTTCCAATGTTTAATTTATTTTATTTTAGAAGTCATAGCCAATCCAAGAGCTTTGATAAAGTACAGTCAAATAATGCCAACGAGTCCTCAATTGCACACATGAAGCTAATTGGCCAACGTGTTCTTCTTCATAAGAATAAAGACACGTATTATTCTTTGGGAATAATTATTAACTTGGTAATCTGTTTGTTTAGATAATTTTGCTAGTATAATTCAAGTAGGTATTACATTAAATAGAACTGTAATATTATCAATAGAACATCGATGTACCTACTTGAATCTAAAATATGATTTTTATTGTATTCACTTATTATATTCAGGAGACGGATACATCAAATGTTATGATACAACTTTGCAGCGATATACTTCATCCAAAAGAGTTTAACAAAGAAAAAGATTTAATTATTACGACAAGACTTAACAAATCGGTTATTAATTTCGATGAAATTCATAAGCATCCAGTTGTTCCGGGAGATTGGGTACTTGCCAGAGGTCAAGACACAGCTGTGAAATATTATTTAGGAAAAGTTGTTGCTGGAGTTAAACACCCATCTTCTAAACAAAGCGAAGGTTGGATTATATGTAGACTTTGTATTTGAAAAATCAGATAAATTTTCAGTTTAAATATAAAATCAGTTCCAGTTGTAAAATATATTATAAGTGCGTAACTATTTCAAATATAAAACAATTTTTATATGTATATATAGTAGGTATACTATGGAAGATATAAGACTTGTTATATTCACGCAAAATAGAAAAGTATTCCACTTCGGTGTATAGAAATTTAATAATTGATATTAACACTTATAAATATGAATGTATATTGATTAATATTTTATTGTAATAATAATTATAATTATAATTATGTATACCTATTGCAAAATATGTTTGAAATAATTATAATAAAAATTAATATAACAGAAACATTACAAATAAAGTCGTGAAATTATAATTTAATAAACATCTCAAATCTTTTTTCCAGAAAACGAAATTCTTCAAATAGCCTGGGCATTCTCACAAAATTCAATTAGTCAATTAGATAGCAATATGGTCGTTTGGGTAGATCGTTCCTGGTGCCAGTCTTTGGCTTCTGTGCTACTATTCAATGCTGATTCTTTAACGGGTTGTGTTTCTAATGAAACATTGATTGTTCATAAATGAGAAAGTTTTAAGTTTTAAAAAACCTACAAATAATTATATATAGTATTTACCAGTTTGCATTAACAATACAATATAGTAGTAAATATGTATATTATAGTTGAAATAATTTCAATTACAATACCTTTATAAATATTTACATTTAGATAATAAAGTTATTTCAGTTAGTGTATATGTTATATAATTTATGATGTATGTAATCTTACGTTTTATTGAATATATTTATTTGAATATCTTAATAGCGCACTTATAAAAAGTAAAATGACCTCTATTATTAACAAAAGATTTTAATATGATAATCCTTTTTTAATTAAGGAATAAAATAATTTAAACTAATTATATATTTTATATCACAATAGACTTTCCGAAATGGATTTAATATATTGTCGGCCACACGACGTAAAGGCGTATCTACAATTAAAAAAATATTTATATAATATTTATAATTATATATATATATATATTTAAAAATCATTAAATTCCGTATAATTTGTTCTACAAAAGAAATAGTAGCATTAGATTTTCATTAAATTTAAATAATAAAAAAATGCAATATTTTTCAACCATTAATTCAAAATCACTAAAATTATATTGTCTAAAAATATGTATAGAAAAGAAGTATCCACTAATTATTTAAATACTGAAGTCCTCCAATTTTCTAATGCAATTTGCCATTTTCTTAAATAACTCATTCGCACAACTATTTAATTCTGACTGCAGTTTGCAAACAAAACTAATGAAAGATTAATTAAATAATGTTCAGGAATCCTTTTAAATCATTCTTGCGTCTAAATATAACTAATTTTTTAATTATATTACTACATGAGACCCGACCGTATCATTATACCATATTAAAATTTGATTACTTTTTACTAACGTAGACAAGGACTATAACTATAATTAAATACTTTAAATATGAAATCAATAAAGTATTAATAGTTTTAGTGCCTGCAGCTACAAGTATATTTAAGGTAAATTCATTATTAGGGTTAGGTTCGTCTTAAATTAACTTCACAACTGGAAAATTAATTTATAAAAAGTTGATGGCTGATTTTATTTATTTTGATACATATGATTGTTCCTAAAGACCTCTACATCGTATTAATTTTTTTTAAAATTTAACCATGTAGTCAGTCACATAATATTTTTTTTAGAAAGTCAAATTTTATCAAAATATAAATTTTTAAATATATTTTTTAAATTTTAACGGCCAAGGGCTTCATTCTAGATTATTTTAAACACCCTTTTATAGCTAGGTCTAATCTACTCTTCATCCCTAACCTTGTATTAGAAACGATAAGCTATATCTAAAGTATTTCATAAAAAAAATAATGTCAAACTATGGTATTTTTTGACTATTTACCGGCGGTTTCGATTTTTTTATTTTTTCAAGGTTTGGGTTAAGAAGTTCCTTATAGGGGTTTTTCTAAAACCTTTTATGAATGATTGTATACGTTTTGCAAAAATTCGAAATTCCATATTACAATTTTAAAAATGTGGAAGTAAATTTTCATTTCTAATTTGTCTTTTTACTTTTTAAGTGACGCTATAATTTTTAATATGAAATAGAATGAACTAATATTTTGCACAACTTCTTAAATATGTTGCTTCATTAACATATTAAAATATCAGGCAGATTGGTTAAATATTTAATTTAATTTATTTTTTATTTTATATTGAGATTTTACAAATGGAAGTTTATATAAATTTTTATATAAGATTTTTAAAAAGTGGAATTGCTTATATATATAGTATTGCCTGAAACTTGCATAAATGATTGCAGCATTGCATAATATATTATTTTTAAA
>JAUZNC010056998.1:0-13493 GCA_034780395.1 Vannuccia rotundouncinata | reverse complement strand
TTCGTTATACAAACTGTATTTCACACTTTAATTCTTCCTTCGTTATACAAACTGTATTTCACACTTTAATTCTTCCTTCGTGTTACAAACTGTATTTCACACTTTAATTTTTCCTTCGTTATACAAACTGTATTTCACACTTTAATTCTTCGTTATACAAACTGTATTTCACACTTTAATTCTTCGTTATACAAACTGTATTTCACACTTTCCTTCTTCCTTCGTTATACAAACTGTATTTCACACTTTAATTCTTCCTTCGTTATACAAACTGTATTTCACACTTTAATTCTTCCTTCGTTATACAAACTGTATTTCACACTTTCATTCTTCCTTCGTTATGCAAAACGCAAATGTAACGCAGTTTTTACAACAATAATAAAATACTGAATATTTGTCACATTACATGATACCTGGATTATTAAATATAAAAAGACTAGCAATTGTACACCCCTCATTTGTACTGCTTAAATATATATATACATATTTATATTGGATATTTTAGATTAGGAAAGATAAGAATAAGGTGTTGTGTGGAAACAATAGATGGCAGTAATTATGATCCCTCTAAATATGAGACAATTGCTGACCCTTCAAAATGACAGAAAAGCAATTATAAACCAACTCAATCATTCAAAGAGATATCAAACCGGACACAAGTTGAAGCTGGTCACCTTAAAAGCCTCCATATCTGAGGCCAGAGCAGCACACTGAAGTCTGGCTCTCAGCTGAGCCCCCTGTGAGTCAGTACCCAGACTGGTCATAAGGGCGGCCCTCTCATCCAGCTGGTCCTCGGTCACCGGGGCTGGGTCCTGGGTCATCGGGACGTACAGCCGTCTGTCGGGATACCTAAGCAGACAAAGGTCCTCACACGGCTTCAAGCGACCTTCACCGGGCACGTTGACGTCAGTCTCCATCTCTTCGTCATGGTCGTCATCAGCAGAGGCCCTCGGAGACTCTTCACACTCGAAGAATTCGTCCTCCTCCACCTCCTCGCTCTCATCGGCGAGTTCTCGCGAGTCTCGCTCTCGCTGGGTGTCCGCGCGGGTCTGTCTGCGCTTCATGCAGCAAGCAAGCATCTGGAACTTCTGGTGCAGCCTGCAAGCTCCCAGATCAGGCTGTGAGAGAAGGTCGACCCCTTTTCCCTCGCTGAGGGGATGGACGTCGGCTGGTGCGAGGGGAATGGAGCGATCCCAGCGATAGCGGAGCTCCAGGATCACTTCCTGCCAGAGGTGGGCGACTGCGTGCACCCCGCCGGCGTGTTGGTGGACGAGACAGAGGCAGAGAGCGAGCCGGTGGGTCAGACTGTTGACGGGGGCTGCTTTGAGCTGTCTGCTTAAGACTTCCGCGAGTTTCAGTCTCTTCTGGAGTCGAGAGTGTTCCTGAGAACCTTCGAGAATGGGGTCCTTCTTTATCGGATTCTCAGAGGCCGCGTCAGGAAACAGAAACTGAAAAATCAAACAGTTCACGAATGTGAACATAAATGTGGCAAATTATAGTTTAATATTTGGCTCGCGACATTGGTAACACCCCTCAGCATTTTTTTTAAAACAATTTTGGCTACATATTTAGCCATTTGAAGTCATTTAGGATATTTTATGTGAAATGTTTTTATTGTCCAAAAGAACAGGTCAATGTGCCAGGCATCTTTTGCTGTGATAATAAATCTCTACGATAAAGGAGATAATTCTAATCTTTGGTTATTTAACGATAGATTTTTGATTAAATTTTATTATTTTCTTGCTTTTAGTTACGTTTAAATGATTAAAATAACTCCTAAATTATTAAATATTATTAAATAATGATTAAATACTAATGAATATGCTCTAATACCACGAAACTTTCATAGAACAATATTTACTTGGTTTATATTATCATGAAGTTTAATATTGACGCCAATTTTAAAAATCAAAATGGCTGAAATAATGAAGCGCTTAAAAAAGTTTTTTTTAATCGACTGAACAGACAGAAACTTTAAAATGATCTATCTTTAATTTTCCGTAAAAATTGTATAAATTTTCAAAAATAAGTATCTCTTCAATTCTTAAAGGATTTTTATACTCTTTCGTTTAAATGGAAGCTAATTGTGTCAAAATAGCTAAAAAGGGTGTTTCCATTGTTGCGAGCTATTTCTAAATTTAAAATCTGTATATTTTTGGCATAGAATTCTTTTTAAAAGTCAACATTTACTCAATTAATATATTGAATTTTAATTGATTTTTTGATGTTTATTCGATTAAGATGTAATACGTTTGCAAATTCAACATCAACATTATATTATGCAAATGTGAAACCATCGAGTCAATCTAGACAGTTAAATGAACATAGTTCGATATCTATGCAGAATAAGAATAAACCAAATTAAACATTTGTTGATTAAAATACAAAACCAAGTAAGTATAAGCCATAAATGATTTCATCATCATATTTCTACTAAAAAAATCTTTTAAATAATGCATTAATTTGTAAACAAGTTTAATTTTAACATAGCAATACTATTCCTTCGTGTACTAAGTTCACTTAAAATGATTTTCTCAAAATAATATACGCACCGGAAACATTCAGCAACCAGTGATTATTGTGTATGGCTACTGTTGCCATAGTTTTAGTTAAATTTATCAAAAAAAGCTTTTAAAAGCTCGCATATACACTCCAGCGAGACAATCAAGACAGAAGAATAATATTTTTACATTATCAAGATAAATGCATGAGATAAAATACGTACCTGGGAAAAACTACATTAAAAGTATGTCATAATATTATAGAACCTTGATTTAAATTAATGCGTCTAAAAAAAAGAATAAGCTGGATGAATTTAAAAGATTAAATTAACAGAGGTCTCTTGGAAAATTGAAAAGAAAGCTTTCTGTCAATCACACTTGATTAAATCAGGACTCTTTTTGTGTGGTAGTACGACAATACAGCTATGAAATTGATCGATAACAATTGATTAATGGGAGTGCGTTATTCAATACATCATTAATAAAACTGATTTATTATAAACAATGTGACTATAATACAAAGAATTGTTGTCTATATTTAGAAATGAAATCTAAGCCATATCGCAAGTATAAAGAGCCGAATTTTCGCTGTTTAGTAAATTGTTCAGAGTGCATCCATGACACACATAAAATTAATTAAAAAGTTATAAATTCGAATACTGTCTTGTAGGTAGGTTATCGACGAAAACCCAGATATCATATCTATATTCTATGGATGAGGATGAAATTGTAGCAATTATCATCATTGCATCAACAAAGTATAAATAAGAATAAGAAGAATACATCCCTGTGCTGGATTCCGGACGTTTGAATTTGCATTTAGATTTTCCCACAGAATTAAACATAATATTATACACGTGCAAAAATACATTCAAGATAATTTGATAATATAATTTAGTTACACATAATATGCTAAAGCAAAATTAATAAACCCTTTTTACACAACCAAATAAAAGAACAGCAAACTGGACGAAAATAAAGGATAAGATCAAGCGAAGCTAGCTTTTGGTCGGCTCAAGTGAACATAAGATAATAATTGTAGAATCAACTTCAAAGTTTTTATTATCCTCAATTAGGGACAAGTTTAAATATGAAGAAACAACAAGTGATCCGATAAAATTTGGTAAGGAATCAACTAATTAAAAAAATCGCCAGACTAAATTAATTAAATAAGTGCGGACTAGGTAATTAGATTTCTGAAAATGTTCCTGATAGACCGAGTAGAGTTTTGAAGATGAAAACAAATTTAGAAATAAAACAAAACAAAAATGAATCAAATTATAAGAAGTAAACATACTGTCCACTTTCAGTTAAACTTTAAGGATAATTCTTTTCACATTAAGTGAATCCTGATCGTTTCTATTTCTGAACTAGCTAAATAGTGCATCTTTTTCATAAAAGACTTTTGTTAAATCTTGACACAATTCATCAAAATAGATTCATGATAAAACTAAAAAGCGTTTCGTTCTAATCTTTGAGTTTATTTAAGCCTTCTACATATTATATATTTGTTTATCCTTATCAAATTTCAGAGGATAGCTAACAAAATCATCTAAACAATTTATATGTGTTATCTAAACAACCCCGGTCTTCCCAAACAAGTTGAATTAACACTAAACTCCGTCCTTAACATTTGGAAGCTCTCAACAAATAATTGCCAGGTTTGAAAAGGTACCTCACTTCGCCAATAATTACCCCTTGACCGACTTTGTTTACAAATCCGGATAACAGTCTCAAATTTGTACTCCTACAATTAATTGAAGGAACTATAAGAGTCCTCAATGTCATTTATGCAGCCCCCCACATCCGCAAAATTCTTTCAATCATTTTTCAATTCATTCTTTTATTTTCCATTTAATGTTATCAATCTAATGGCCCTCTCCTTGTCGAAGCTTCAATGCATTAGTGGAGTCGTAATATCTCTCGTTAACAACATCAAACTGATAAAAATCCAGCATCTGCTCCACCAACTATGAGCACACAGTCCAGCCGAACATGACAAACAAATAATTATCGACAGAGATTCCAGAATGCGAAAGTGGCAGTTGAAAATAATAATAACAATGTTTGCGTTTTGTTCTTTTAAAAAGTCACTCAAACATTCAAAGAATTTGTTCTATATTACGTTTTAGTAATACACTCTAAGCGCTATCAAAAATGTAGGAAATATATTCATTCACAAGATTGGAGACTGTTGTGATTCTATACCAGAAACACCAGATGAAAGACTATGAGATCATACGAAATGTGAAAACCTCCTTTGTATAACGTCAATAAATTGATTCAAGATTATAATTTGTCGACAAGTTTTTAAATTGAAAGAGTCAAAACTGACGACGACAGCATCCGATGAAGAATAATTCAATTTGTTCAAAATCGATTTTGAACAAAAAACGCCACTATAGCAGCAATCAATCGTGTGTTTTATCATTAGCTTGTGTGACTTCAGGAGGGTATAGCTTCAAGCCTTAATCATACAGTAAAAGGAGCATTCTAATAGACCGTTTTTCAGAAATGATTAATAGTTCATTTTATCCTTTTAAGAGCGGCCGTATTTCGGTGTAATAGTTAAAGAATTCAGGATTATAATCTCAAGAAGTGGAATGGAGAATTGTCGCATCGTTCATTTGTTGTCTGTCTTACACTATTCATTTTGCGCACAACTATAATTAATATATAATAAAATAGGAAGTAACAAAAAGCCTGCGTTGTAGTAAAACGCGTCTATGGAATGGATCTCCGAAAATATGTCAAGAAATTATAGTTTTATTGCAACACAGGGTTTTTGTTACTTCCTATTTTATTATTTTATCATGTTGCAAAAAGAGAATCTCTATTTTAATATTAATATTTTAATTTAATGAGTTGATAAAATATATAGCTAAAGTTATGAACTTCAATTGCTGTTAAGGTTGGACATAACGACATCAAAATCTTTTAATGTGATCTGTCAATCTAAATTATAGTCAATATTATTAACAATCGAAAATATACAAATTTATTGAAAATAACAAAAAATAAAGAAATTGCAAATCTCATAAAAGATGAAATTCTTCTATTCAAAATCTTTGAAAATAAAATGTCTGAATTCAAGACGAATAAAATGAATTCAAGAATTTTGACAATTAATTTAAAAACAATTCTATTTCTTCAGATAGTTAATTTCTAAATAAAATCTACATAATATCTCGATTGTGTTAACATTGTTTTCCATTATAATTATGACAGAATAATTTTATAAACATTTTAGAGAGCTTCATATCTCTGAACCTCGGAAACAATTTTTTGACTCGAATGTAATAAATTTTGTTAATTAGCTTTTATTTACACCTTTTGTTTTATATAAAAACAGATAATTAGAACAACGATTGCAATGATTTTCCTTTTAAATGAATAAAATAGACTACCAACCCTTAATTCTCCACTAAAATCATTTGCAAAAACGTCTGTTAATATAGAGGCCTGGGGATACTAACAAAAAACCTCTGAAAAACACTAAGTCTCCAAAATATGAAGGGTAATGTAGCAAATTGACGATTACATAGAGATTACAATGACGCTACAGAGAAGAAATGAGCGGAAACGCATTAGGTATTCCTATATCAAAGATTAAATTACAATACTGCAGCTCCGAATAATTCTATTCTCTGCTTAGAGATGAAGTCATAACGATAGCTCTTCAACATGCAATTCTTCTCCTATCAGGATATAGGAATGATCTTTGGTAGGAGGTAGGTACTGTGACGACCGGTATGTGGTTATCGTCGGATAAGATTGTCGCTGTTAGCGGATGATTGTTTCCTGCTGGGAAACATGTTTACCCGGAGACTTTAGATAATGGAAATCTTTTTTCTTTAAGGGAATAACCTATTTGAAGATGATTATTCAATTTAATAAAATATTATTTAAAAGATAGTCGACTAAAATTAATTAATTGGAATTAAATTATCCCATTGGTATACTAATATGTGCAGCAAAGGAAGAATTAGTAACATAAGAATATTGTACGTAATTTACCAATATTCTACTGAAATCAAATTATTATTATACTAGAAATGAATGGAAGAAAAATATCAACAGTTGATTGCAATCATTATTTATTAGACTGCTTTTGGAGTTAGTGTATATTAAAATAATATTTCAAATAGATGTTGGACGTTCCTTGGTAATAAATGATACAAAACATTCTTTGTTATTCCAACGCAAAATAAAACACACACACTCCGTAGGAAATATGAAATTAAAATGTTCATACTTGTAAAATGGGCTGCAACGTTTTGCTGTTTGCAATTTAGGGCAGATAAGGAAAGTAATTTATTTAAAGTAGCTACAAGATAAAAGAACTGTACATTCAAAAATAAAGATATTGCTAAAGGTGTTATTTGTCGATGCTTACACGCCAGATTCTTTTAAATATATTTCCTGCATGATAACTAATGTCAACAATTCTCCATGAAAAAATCCCAGGCTGACTTTTATCATCTATTCATAAACAAAAGTATCTTGTCTACAATAGATTTCAGTCACAAAGGCGTCACCACCCTTTTCTAATAAATTTCTTCCGCTAACATTTTCTATCATTAAATTGTATGTGTGTCTGTGTGTGTCAGCTTTACCAGACAAATCGGGAAAACTGACGCTGTGGGGTTTCTTACATGAACACGCGGGAACAATAAGAACAACTCGATAATACTTACCCAGAGAAGTTGATTCAGGAGAGCGTCATCCAAGGGGGCGTTCTCCCGCCTTGTGCGAAGTCGTGAGCTGGCCCTGCGAACAGCCTGCCCCCAGCCTGCTAGGGGGGAGGCCACTGCAGGCTCGGTTAACCGATTCAATGCAGTGCCCAGTTTGGGTGCGTCTGAAAAGAGAGATAGATAGAGGTGTGTGCGCACAGTTTGCCAAATAGAAATGACCAATATCAGTCGACTCTCTCAAATTTAAAGAAACAGTTTAGCTTAATTAAATGCGGAATATTATATGTTATTAATAAGTTATTTATTAATTATTGTGAGCAAGAAATTCTAGCAAAAGAAAGGAAAAGATTGAGATATGTGATTACAAGATGGCGGTATTCTGAGTGAATGACATAATATATTGAAGAACTACAGAAAGCATTCTAACACAGGAATAGTTCAAAAACATTCTTTTCTCTAGAAAATATTCTCACAACACTTAAATAATGTGATCTATAGGCAATAAAAATCATTCAACACGATGAATTTAACAGTAAAAAAATTAAGCACTTAAGATTTCTGGTTAGAATTTGTCTTGTTCAAATATTTCCGAACGCCTTATCATGACGAAGAGTTAGCACTGAGTCAAAGAAGAAGTGAATTCAGCCCAAAACTAGTGCCATTATGAATACACCCTAATGTATCTTTCTATTTCAACCTTTCAGAACAATTACAATAAAGGACGGTTGGCATTTTTATAAGGTTTTACCCTCGTCTCACTCTTCTGCATTGATTTAACTTTTTCTGTAAAGAATAATGACAGGAATTCAACACAAAAAAGCGGACATTGTTGTCAATTATATTATCCTGAAGAAAAAAGTGGAAACTTTCTTCTTGACAAATAGCGTTTATTTAATATAGAAAAGGAAAAAGGTAAATATATATATAAAAGAGTTCTTAATATAATAAATTAATGCAAAAGCATTCAGCCTCGACATAACGCGAATGAAATGTCAATTGTTTCAGAGAGGACTGGTTTTTTCTTTGAATAATTTTCCTGATTGTTTTGTTGATGCGATGGATTAAAAACAATTACAGTTGAGAGTTTAAAATGTTCTTTAATTCAAATTTTAAGAAACGAAAGAGAAACAAAAATCTAGAATACTTTAACTGGGTCAGAAATCGATAAATTTGTTTTATCAGTTTGCCAGACTTTCGTTTCTAAATGTTGATAATTTTCAAACTCACATTGAATCAATTGATCGATGAGAACTTATTCAAATAACATCAGTTGTGTTTGGATGATGAATGGATAAATTTTAATCACGCTCTAATGTATCCCAACATCAAAGCATCGCCAATAATCTCAAGAACAACGTGTTGATAGTCAAGGAAACAAGGGTTTGGGGAATTAGCGGCAGAGTGTTGTCAAACATTATTGAACTACACCGATAATCATAACCATTAAATATTTCTATTGAGGAGTTCCAATGAGGACTATATATAGATATGTAAACTAAGCAATAATTAAAGTGTCCCAAAGACCGCAAATCAATCGTTTATCAATTACATTTGCCCAAATTTAGGGGACGGATCAATTTGTTGATGAGTAGCATTTGAAATTCGGTTAAAGAAAACTATAATAGACTGATTTGTACCAAATAATGCGGCGGAAAAATACCGGAAATAAATAGTTACCCTTGAGAACAAGACGTTGACTAAAAAAGTAGCCATCTGTAATTAAATTAGAAGTAAACTTTCGTATATTGCCAATAAAAGGATAAACATGTTGTAAATTATTGCAAATAAAACTGACTTGATTTGTGATCACATTATTTTAAGGAGAAAATTGTTCTTTGTGGAAATTATTCTTTCATATTAACGATCGAATAACCTTGACATTCCTTACAAAAAAGTTTAAGCCCTTTGAAGTATAGATATCCTATTAAAATTTGAGGGACACCTTTCTAAATAATCTCCATTTGAAACAATCGTCTTATCTTCAAAGCTTTTATTCAATATAGCTGCAAATGTTACCTATAGGAAGAATTAGTAATGAATCCATGCTACATTAATTATTTAATGCACCTTTTGAAAATATACAATTGCCTTACTGAATAATTTCTGTCTGTGGAATGATATGTAATTCCATATTTGCCTACATAAAATAAAATTATTCCAAACAAATGAATACATCAGCTAGAAACATAGCCAATATATATATTTAAAAAGTTGGCTATTGAAAAGAAGTTATTAGTGTCTCTCTTGAAAACATGTTTTGCTACTGTATTATATTTAACTTATACATACTCGGATACTTAATATACAATGTATGATCATTATTCACAACTTCTATGCTCAAGAATATTCAAAAATTTTAACAAATGTTATAACAACGTATTGTATGAATCAAACATGTTCTCCATTAATTATCATTTTCCGAACACTAATAAATCAAGATTTCTAGGTATTTCATTAGATGTTATTGTATATTATATTATTAAAACTATAATATCAAACAATATTTACGGAAGATATAAATTGAACTGATAAATAATCGATATCTTTCCAACAAATTCATTTGCACTCTAAATTATTCACGCTGTAAATGTTTTAATTGATGGTCAGTTAATTATTATAAGTAACTTATTAGGGTATTCGAATGAATGAAGGTTTGTTGTATGACGTATAGAATTTACCTTCATCCTCCTCGCCGGTCAGAAGTTGCGCCGACAACAATTGGTCGACGGTCTCTCGGCGACGACAGAGCTTGATGAATTGACGAAGGCTGCCCGCTGTAGAACGCAATATTATTGCAAATTATTAAAATACAACATTAAGAAGACATCTTGAGTAATCCAATATTTCCGGGAATTTGTATCGATAAATGACACCAAAACAGTTTATTTCATAAGAAGGCTAAGAACTGCTTTCTGTTTAATCATTTTAGGTTATAGTGAATTGGGATGGAAATAGACAGTGCTTGAATAAATCGTTTGTGACTACGGGCAAAATAATTCAATATTTAAAAAGAATTTATAACCAGATGGTTTCATAAATACGAAGTTGGGATACTTATAAAAAAAGAAATATTGATAGGATGACTATTTCGTTCGGAATATTAAGATAAAAATGAGACATTAAGGTATAATTCTAAAGGATCCTTTATATCAAGTCTTCACCAATTATCATTGTAAGGAGGTCAGAAAAGTGGCATAACTGAAACGTAATGACATTCAGATTTGGAGAAAAGATCACATTTTTAAATTGTGAATGCGGTTAAAATAGAAAAGCATGTATTATGAAAGAGCCAGACTCACCCAGCAGGCAGTTCGGTTTGTTGATGTAGCTAAGTCTGATGGCCCAGTGTGGGGCTCCAAGGGGGGACATACGACTGAAAGTGGATTGAGACGAGAGGAAATATATTGAGTGAAAAACCCATCTTTAAAATATTTTATGGCAAATCCAGATAATCTTTATTAATATTTTATAAATAAAAAGGTCAGTTGTAGTTATTGTTGTCCAGTTTCTGGATTTTATTGCTCTCAAAAAATTATCGGATAAGTTAGTGTTCTTTTGAGAATCGCAGATGACAAATTAAATATTTAGCTAAAAATCATTGTAACAATAAATTCTTTGTGATTGTATAATTATAGTTTATTGTGAATTAAAGGTGCCCAACTAAGAACAAAACAAGTTATCGTAATAAATATTTTCATAATAAAATAAATGGAATGGTATTGATGAGTTGATGGTAGAAATGGCAGTGAAACACTGAAACTATAATATTATGGACAGATAGGTCAGCTGAATAGAACAATGTTTGTAAATAACTCAACAATCTCCTATAATATACAATATACATAATATTATAATGTATGCATAGTTATATCTCTATATGATTTCCATAAAATAAAATGTATAATCTAGTTATATCTCTATGATTTCCTCTCTATAGAATGTATAGTCTAGTTATATCTCTATGATTTCCTCTCTATAGAATGTATAATCTAGTTATATCTCTATGATTTCCTCTCTATAGAATGTATAGTCTAGTTATATCTCTATGATTTCCTCTCTATAGAATGTATAATCTAGTTATATCTCTATGATTTCCTCTCTATAGAATGTATAGTCTAGTTATATCTCTATGATTTCCTCTCTATAGAATGTATAGTCTAGTTATATCTCTATGATTTCCTCTCTATAGAATGTATAATCTAGTTATATCTCTATGATTTCCTCTCTATAGAATGTATAGTCTAGTTATATCTCTATGATTTCCATAAAATACGCTTTAAGGAGTTATATATGTCAGGAATTACAATTGTCTTAAAGAAAAGACACAATCACGATGCTTAATTTTAAATGATCCAGAAATGAGTACAATAAAACAGATGCAAAATATTCAATTTTTCAAATCGTTATTATAATTACAATTAAAAATTGAATGCTTTATTATTATTTGATGCGATATTTTATTTTTATATTGAATGAATTGGCAAGCTACAAATTTATTCATATGAAGCGTATTAAGACATATAAGACATGAAAAGCATGTGGTCAAACAAAGGAAGAATTGCTCGACCTAATAGCTAACTCAATGAAACAGCTGAATGAGGTTTTTGCCCTGAGAAGAATTCTCTTCTTGAATACTAATTGTAGTAAGGAAATCAATTACCACGTTTTATTTGAAGCATTACTACAGATGTTTAGATAGGGTTATTGTCTTCAATGTGTCAGTAACCTTGAATCTTGAAGAATAAACTTCTGTTACTATAATGCATGAGGCAAAATAGCTTTTGAAAAGTTAGAATTCGTAACTGTTGCCTTTAAGGACAGCAAAAGAAACTTTACCACACATTAAGATCTTTATTAGAAATAGCATTGAATTTTAAACTATTTTAAATAAGCCACTACACTATTTAGTGTAACAAACTTATATATAAAGCATTCGAGCCGGTTATTTCACTTCACAACCAGATCCATCTATGTCGGGAACACTTATTCAATTATCAACCTCATCATCGTCTTCCATCAAACAGTCATTAGGTCAAAATCAATAAATAAACTTCCCGATATCATGAAAGGATCGGTGCGGGTAAAATGCAAATTCAACTTGAATTTGATATAATAACAATTATTATTATCGCAGTAGTGGAACAAATTCCCAAATAAAGAGCATATAAACCGAATCAAGTGAGCGCAGTCTCAACTTTGTCAGTCAGTAATGGATATTAAAAAGGTTTGTGAAATTAAACTGAGTGTTGCATGAATACTCCTTTAGCCAATAGCATAGGTCAAAATTGTTTCCCAAATAAGAAGTCTCACGAAATTCTCTGTTCTCAAAAGGATTCCAATAATGCGGAGTGAATCAGTTTTGACTGTAAAAGTCCTCCAAAATCAGATCTAACTAAAAGTACGGATTTCAAGGAATATTTTAATTGACAGTCGCTGGTTAAGTTATGAGACGTTTAAAGTTTATTCACCAACCTGGAAGCCGCGTTTTCCGTAAGAGCATGATGAGGAACTTTGGCCCATGTCGTCGAAATGTAGAATTCTCTGCAAAGGGGAACAGAGGAGTTGCTAATGGGCGCTCTCTTTCAAAAAACAAGTTTAAATTATCCCCTATGGTTTCAATAAACTATGTATGAAAGTGAATTATTATTGTATTGTAACTAATAGAAACATGAGTACAACAAAAAATATTTAGACAAACAATTTTAATCAAACCAGTTGCTAATGGTTGCATATTCAACCCCTGTGAACGTGAAAAATATATACTTTAGCCGGGGTATAAGTGAATCAACTTGGGAACATCGCAATCTCTTAATGATGCGCAATTTATAATAAAGTATTTCTGTGAATAAACATATTTTATTTATAACTCATGTCAATTATATAATATTCCAGACAGACAAAACCTTTTCTCTACAGATAATCTACTAATCACTCATACAAATTGGAAAGTTACTCTATGGGATCCTCATCGGCCACTCCCAAGCAGAATCCAAATAAGCGATCCATTCCAGAATCTTCAGATGGTCCTGAAGAAAGTAACACACAAGAATTTAGATATAAAAAAGGTGGACAACTCGTGCTTACGTATAGGAAGAACTTACCGAGGATTTGTGACACGCATAATGAGTCAGGCCAACCATAAATCCTGTAGGTCCACCGCGCCGAAACATCCACGTTGGGGAACAGCGTGTGTGGAGAGTTCTGAAAGGAGAAGACCGAAACTATGGTGACTCAAGAAGTGACGACAACAGAAACTATGGTGACTCAAGAAGTGACGACAACAGAAACTATGGTGACT
>JAUZNC010056997.1:0-13493 GCA_034780395.1 Vannuccia rotundouncinata | reverse complement strand
GACTGTCAGTATCTATAGACATCTACTCACTGGAGATATCAAAATAAAGAGATATGCATTTATTAAGAGTGTATACATAATTTTGGGACATCCTGTACACACCGGCGCAAGGCTTATTAGCATATACAGAGCTAACAGCCAACTACCATTGGCTTAGATATCTGATTTTGTGTATCGATTTATTTTTTATGTAATTTTGATAAATTTTACATTAAATTGGTGGAATAAATCAATGCTTCAAATCAAAACACATATAATTTTCTTATAATTTAAAGCAATTAATCAATGCTTCTTCTTTCATTGTGTTTTCAATAAGTTTGTTCAATTTTTAGATATTTAATTTCAAAAGTAAGAAATGCTTATTATTTCTGAGTTGCCTCATTTATGAGATGACTAACCCATTTATGAGTTGACTCTAATTCATTTTTAACCATGCTGACAGTGTATTAGGTGGAACACCTAAACATTTAGCAACCTCACTTTACTTTTTCTCTTTTTCAATAGCTTTCAATGCTGCTACCTTATTTTTGATGCTCAAATTCATTAGTTTTTTACTTTCCATATTCTCCTAGTCTGCATATTTTTATAATATTCAGAATTATTTATGACTAAATGTTGTATCCAAGGTCTTTTGATTGGATGATACTAATATGTGTTACCAATATATGATACCAAAAGTGCATTCTTCTCCCCCTCTTACCATGCCAGCGGCTTCACTAAAAGAGATTGCATTAAACCTACCTACCTAATAACTTTCTGCCCTCTCATTCAATACTTACTGTATGCTGTTAAGAAATACAATAGCATATTCTTCTCCCCCTTTATAAAACACCCAGCTGTATAAAATTGAAGACTGTTTATGTGGGGAAATACAAAGTAGACTTCAATATAAACATACAAAAGTATATTTTGTGCACCAGAATGTATTCAATATAAGCAAATATTTGATATAATCATTTTCAATATAAGCAATCATTCTGGTTATTGTTTTAATAGAATTTTAATTGGGACTTAGGTTTTAGTTTGATATAACCAAAAATTCAATATAACTGATTTTGATATAAGTGGACGCAACTGTATAAGACAAATTAAAAAAAATCATACTCTTGAATATCCCTTGTACTATATTGGAAAAATTGTTGCAATTCCATATTTGCCATAACATGTTTTGGTAAATATGCATTTTGGCATTGGAATTTTTTGTTGTTGTAATAGTTACTGACTGAAAGGTGTGGTAGACCTGCGTCTTGGGGTTAGACAGGGGTTAGAAAAAAAATTGTTTAAAGCTTTGTATTGATTTTATTGTCCAATAATATATAGTTACAGTTATAGTCATGGTTTTATCATATTTTTATTTATTGTAGTCAGTAACTATATAATATTGGATAATAAAATCGATACAAAGCTTTAAACATTCTTATTTCTAACCTTTCATTCAGTAAATATATAATATTGTAAATTGTATGTGGCAAATATTTTGGCATATAAATAGAAAGTATATAGAAAGCTGTAAATTATCTTTATAAAAGACATTCATAACATACATCTGTCTACAGATTTAGTATATTTACACTACACACTATTTGGACAAACATACATTAATTACTCTTAGTATTCAGACTTTTATAAAAATATGGAAATATTGGATAATTAAATCGATACAAAGCTTTAAACCAACTTATTTCTAGACCCAAGACCCAGCAGAGCTGGGTCTACCACACCTTGAACACACTGGGTCTACCACACCGTGTTTAATTGAAATTTAGTGCGTGTCCAAATAGTTCAAAATCATTTTTGGCAAATAATTTTTTTATATGCTGACATTTTTGGCACATATTGGATATCAATGACCATATAATATTACAAAAAATTTCTGACACTGAAATGCTTAAAACCAATTAGGTTACCACTTGCCTATTACACAGGAAATTCTCTTGCAATAGTTTGATATTTTCTGTAATATTCAATAATAAGGGGCAACAGCCCAATTGAGCCTTGTAATTTAAGCTAAATCTATGTTTTTCACAGTCAATTTATGATCAGGGACTGTGGAGTTGGGGAAGGGGGCTGCAGGGACTATACCCCCCCCCTCCAACTTTTCAAGAAATGAAAAATGGTCCACAACATTAAACAGGTCTCACAAAATATGTAGATATTCTTAAATGGGCCACTTCTTTGCAGACATCAGATGCAGGGGTGTATACACACAGACACCCCTCTGACAGGCTAATTATAATAGTTGCATCTTCTAAACTGCTTTATTTATTATTATTCTAAACTGATTTATTAGTAGACTGTCTGTTGCTCTTTATAATGTATAGCATAGAGTGCATGAATAGGAATGTTTCAATTCTCTTTCTATTTTAGCATACCCAATTAATGAACATTCTATTTCTCAACATTTAGTGAATTGTAATCAGAATCGTCATAAAAACTTTGGCGATTTTAAGTAAATTATGCTTTTATCTCAGTCAATCAGTGCTTGGTGGGGTGTCTATTTCTTTGAGTGAACTGTAATCCTCATCTTATGCCTATGTTTTGTATATTTAGTTTTTACTTTTAACAGTGTATACAAATGTAGTTTTGTTTTACTGCCATTTTATTACATTCAAATATATTAACTTGATGGTTTTGGTTACAAATTATTTTTCATCTTTTTCAAAAGTTACTAAAAGATGTCCCATTTTATATCAGCTCCCACTCAAAAATTGCTGTGTGGTATCTGATGTATAGAGCATTTTATATTTTAAGAATACGACAATGCAATTTACAGTTATCTTGTCAATTTTATCTTTTAGCAAGAAAAATATATGTAAATCATAAGGGATTACCATTTGCCATATTTTGCAGCAAGGGATAACAGCCCAATTTGGCCTTGTAATTGTTGTGTAACATAAGTGAATTTGTTCAATTTGTAAATGGGATATACCAACAACAAACAATTTAAATATTACACATAACAAAATTTGGTTTGTGAACAAAACAGTTATGCATGTGTCAACAATGAATTTTAAATAAAATTAAATAAACATGGTTATATGACAGGAAATAATTATTTTTCTAAATCTATTTTGAAAATATTCATCAAAATTATCTATTGGATTATTAAATCATTTTACATATCAACTGCAAATTAATGTCAACTTGTTGTATATTCATTGTTGGTACATTAATTAAATGGTCATATTGTTATAATCTTAAATGTTTTTTAAAAATTCATTGTTGGTACAATAATTTTGGCTTTCCAAACTACAAATTTAAATTGGCATTAAATTGAACATTTACAATACAATTATACAATAGTATAGTCAACATGGTTCAATCTTATATATATATATAGATAGTTTGCATATAGGGTATACCATCAACAAATTATTTGTTGGTATATCTCACTTACAAACCATACAAATTCACTTTTGGTACACAACATAATTACATCCAAATCTAGCTGTCACAGCCAATTTAGACTGAAGTATTAAGTCTGCATTATATATTTTTAATATGGCCAAACAATTTACAGTTTGGACATTAAAGAAACATTGTAATCTAATTATTATGAATATTGCTATCAATTCTATGTTTTAACAAAAAAAATCATATCTTCTAAAATCAAATGTTTTTTCAATGCCCAAAACTTTTAATTGCATGCTCATTTAAAATAGAAAATGTTTTATTCTTAAGCCTAAATTGGGCTGTTGCCCCTTACTGATAATAAGGCATTGTAATTATTTGTAGTACAGTCTGCTCCAGCTAATAAGAACATGTAAATTGCAATGAGTCAGAAATTTTTCTTCCAATAAGATAAGGGATTTTGAATGGTATAAGTTGTATGATAAGATTATGTATGTTAGATCACAGTAACAATGCAATATATTTGTTTTATAGCTCAGGTTCAGACTAATAGATTTATTAATGAATTATTAATTTATTATAATGAAATGTTTGTTTATATTTAATTAAGATGCATGGACAATATTGTAATACAATCAAAAGATTAAAATAATTTCCTTATTTATCATTGTGGGTTAGACATATTTAACTTAAACATTTGCAATTAAACTTAATACATATATTATGAGATAAGACTTTTGTGGTCTCATTGATTCTAAAATGATGTTCTCATTCAACAGTATATATACACACAATGATTGACTCTGACATTACAATGGCATACAATTACAGTCCCCATACAATATAAATAAGGACTGTTATTTGAATAGGTAATGCAAGCATAATCACATAATTTATTATCTTGCAATACTCTCACCCTATTCATATCAATAATTGTCATAGTTCAGTTACACTTAGATTACAGAAAATGTCTCTGGGTTTATTTATAATCCCTAAATGAAAGTATAGGAATATATATATATAAATAGGCTGTTCCAATTAACAAATGTGAAATACATTGTAGCTTTAGAGACAATTCTACAAAATCTGTTCACAATTCACATTAGCTGGTGTTCTGATTAGCAATTTTTTCTAATATTTAATAATAATCAAAAAAATCTGGAATATTGATTAATTTTGTGTTCTGATTAGACATTAGTTCTAATTGGCTGGATTCCAATTAGCCAGAGTAAATAACCCTGAATAATATGCAAGTAATTGGATTATTTAGCAGATCTTCATTTCAGCCTGACAATTGTAAGCTGGATATGTATCAATATTATGCCAATTTATGATGAGTTGAATTAATTATGTGGCTAGTGTCCGAGTATCCCAATAAAAGAAACCTGCATGTCCACAAAGCCTATATAGGAAAACCTATATATTGTTAACCACAATATAACACATAAGATTTAAAAACAATTGATTATAATATCTGCATACAAATACTTATGTAAAAAATTTTCTTATGCCAAAAATGGAAAAAGTTAAAAACTTGTGTAAAAATAATTATTTAAACAAACCATAATATTAAGCATATAGTCCAATAACTTATACATTATTTATCTAGACTGGCAAACTGACCAATATTCAATAGTAATAAATAGAAATATATATATGTTGATAATCAATACCAAATTTATGGGCTTAAGTTCAACATTAACTCTAAGATTGATGACATTTATAAATTAATTGCTTAATACTGTATATAAATTAAATGAGCTCTGGACTTTTTTTGATTAGTTTGCCAGTCTAGATAAATAATATATAACTCATTATGACATAATATGTATTAAATAGTATAACTATATAGGTACTTCAATTTCATGACAATATATAAAAATGTATATAAAACAAAATTCACTCTTTAACAAAACTAATACCATATATATAATTGAAATGCACTCTGGTAATTTTTTTATTGCTGATTAGTTTGCCACTATAGATAATAAATAATATATTTATTATAATAATTTATAAATAATTTGCACATTATTTTTGTGAATTGGGTGCTTTATATTGAATTTAAAAATATAATTCTATTAATTAAATAATAAATAAATAACATTATTGTAAATTTTATTTAATATGTCACTAGAATCACTTGTTAAAATTTAAAAAAAAATATATACTGTATGGAATTCCAAAAAAGGGACCCGCCTGCAAATGCCGGCTACACAATTAATTCAACTAGGCCTTAATTAGTTACATGATGTGGATATACAATTCCCATGTAATAGCATGTCTTTTTTGGTAATCTTTGAGTGTATTTTTGTAAAAAAATAAATTGTTTAAATAATATAATTATAATATATAATTAATTTACTACTTGTTTCCCTCAATATTACTCCTCATGGTGACATATTATTTAATATATTTGTGTGTTAGTCTGTTTTTGTTCAGCATGTTGATAACTGTTACTCTTCTATTTTGATGAAATTTGGTCTGCAGTTCACTTACAAAAATCACAATTCATTTTGAATTTCAATGAGAATTTTTTTTAACAATTATGTAACAAATTTGGTTTAGTTTTATGAATGTAGACCAAAGCATAACCATTTTTTCAATTGCAATTCCACACCTAATATTTTAGGCAATTCCTATCAGTATCTGTTTATATATAACTTTGGGTTCTGCACACTCAAATCTTACCAATAATTGTCATATATAAGTCCTTTTTCCCATATTTTTGTAATAAGTAATTTTACAAGCAAAAAATATACAAAATCCATATGGTATATATGCAGGGCTCATAATTTTTCATTTAAAAATCAGGCATGGTTTTTTTCCATATTTTCCGTATTTTTTGAAAATTTCGAAAATCTTTTAAGTATTGAACTTATCATCGTTTTTACTTATTATCAATATATATTTCTAATAATATTTGTTGTTCACTAACTTATTTATATAGGCATTATTGGTTTGCTAAAATATGGTTGTTGTCACCTGCGATAAGTTCACAAGATCGTACATATTTCAATATTTTCTCATTGATATTGCAAAAAAAATCGGGGGGCTTTGCCCCCCTAACTCCCTGACCAGGGGGTTTTGCCCCCTGGATTCCCACTAAAATAATTTCCGTATTTTTTAAATACCTCCAAAATCATTCCTGAAAAATGGAATTCCATTTTTTATATAATTTTATTGGGTGTCTAGATTCATACAAGATGTCATAATATTGAAACCCCCCCCCCCCCCCTTCTAAAATTATGAAAATTGAGTAATGTAAGATGAAACTAATATCATAGTCTTTGTATTGCATAGTAGGTATATTCATCTATAAATAATTGTTACATATTTTCTCATACACTCTTGTCCTCTAATGTTAAAATTGAATAACTAATAGTTATAATCAGTGTTTCCTTTGAAATGGCCACCATATCATTTTAAATCTTTGCCCCCAGGGGCTCAGCCTCAGGAACTCTTATACTCTTTGCTTTCTTATATCACTACATTCCATTTTTTTCTAATGAGAAAATTGCAATCCCTGTATATGTATGAGTCTGACAATTAATATATGGATGTGAAAAATACATTTAATGCATGTAACAATTCCTTATATAGGATATGTGTATAAATTATCATCAAATCATAATTTAACAATAATACTAAAATAAAATCATGTACTGTGTGAGTCAACTTTTTTCTGTCTCAAATGTTGCAACAACTGTTTAAAAAAATGTTGAAGTTCTGTATTCTTTTAAAAATGGGACACCTTTTATTATATCTCATTTATGAGGGAGGGTGGAGGTTGTAAACAAAACAGTCAGAATTTGTATATGCTTATAATTGGTTAATAGGGCTGTTGATTAGGTCAGTAAATTTTTTATTAAAACTTTTTAAAGTATTCTCTATGGGCAGAGGCACCATACCATGTTTACACATTTACAAATGTTTATTTCACAATATTTAATTTTAGTAGTATATTTGTTTTATATTGCAGAGTACTGGTTTTTCATATTTTTTATATATAATAAGCAGCATGCATTCCATATAGACCTAGGAGCGTATATTGGACATAACATTATATATATATATGAAAGAATGGGCAAGGTTATAATACCAGACTGCATTCCATGTCTTTTATACACCAACCATTTTGCCCTGTTCCTGTTTTTTTTATATAAATTTCTGATTGTACTCTGGATATATCTTCCTATATATGGAATACACTGGCCTTAAATATCCACAGTGCTGGTGCAGCCTGCAATTAAATCACAGCTGCATTTTTGATTTAAGTTTTTTTGGTTTCTATGATTTTTTAATGTATTTTTCAAGGGGATTTGCAATCTTTAATTTGTATCTTTTAGTCAAGAATATCTAAATGATTCCATTAGATAGGTAATTAGATATTTCAGAGTTTTGTTTAATAAAATATTTTTGTTTACTATTATGAGACATACTCATTAATAATAAAATGACACTCCCACGTGATGATGTCAATATAATTTTATGCATTTATTGTATTAAAATAAAGTGCCATTCAATTTAAAATACTATTCATTGAATATGTTATTCTGATATATTGAAAGCAAAGATATAATATTCATCTATTATCTACATTATTAAACTAGCCCAGGTCTTGTTATTTTGGATTATTTTAATAAAAAAATTATTATTTAAATATGTAAGCCTTTTATTTTATTAATTGATTTTTATGATGTCATCAATATTTATCCTTTTGTTATATAATATATTCATTTCATATCAAATTATTTGTATTTCTTTAATTTAGAGGACCTGTTGATATACCTGATGAAGGACCATTTGTTGCATATGTTGGAAATCTTCCAACGGATACTATTCAAGGTGATTTTGACACAATATTCACAGGAATAAGAGTAAGTTTTAGAATTAGGGTTTATTTCAAATTATTAAACATCAATATTATGTTCAGACATCTGTTTGAACTGTGAACTATCATGAAACTTACGAGATTTTTCTTGTTTTATATATTATTTTTTTAATTTGAATTACTAAGTCTATGTAAGAGTCAGTTTATTTGAAAAATACACAAAGAAACTGTCATATTGATCTCACTTATATTGTATTTGTGTCAAAAGATTTATGTGTATTCTTTAATATTTGAAAACTTAATCCACTGTTTGAATAGTTATTTAATTTTTAAAAGTCTGTTATTCTATACCGATACGCCTATCAGTTGACAAGGTCTATTAATGATTGATTTTCCTATTGTTTATAGTAAAATATATAACTTTCAGGTCACTTTCTTTGAATATATCTCTTCAAAATATTTTGCTGCATGAACTAATTTAAAACGATATTTCATATTTATAGTCTATTACAAAAAAGATTCACCACCCTAATTCACAAGAGAATAGCCAGCTTTAAGATATACTTTCATGTATATACTCCGAAATAGTCTTGCATTTCTCAAAACAGTTGTGATTAATTCAATTAATTTTAGTATGAAGGTGAACTAAATTCTCCCAGTTATTATTATGTCAATTAAGTCACAGAATGGTTGCTCGCTCTCTTATGCATGGTTCATTCGCAGTCTTTATTAAATATTAATAAGTCTTGAATTTTTAAGGGTATACATTTTGTCAAAAATACAGAAAAAATCATTTTCAATTTAAAATCAATTCCAATAAGAGAATAACAAAAGAAGGCAACAATGAGAGAAGTTGAGACCTTTCTATAGGCTAATTTGCATCACATGAACTACCATAAATATATGATGTATTTTAAATTCCACACATTATTTCTTAATGTGTAAAATCCTACAATATTCTAAAGTGTCTAGAATTTGTCAAGGCTATCAAAGCACCTGCATGTTCATGTTACATACATGTAAGAAGATGTGTATATGCATTTGTGTGCATTATTTCATATGGATGTGAGAGAGCAGCATTGGTCATTCCATTGTTTTTATTTCACACTGTTACACAATTCTTAGTCATTAACTTTATGGGTCTTGTCTTACTAAATTCTTTCTTAATAGAATTTGTGAGAAATCATTACATTCAATATATTCAATATGTTTATAGTGTTTATATTATGATATTTTCAGATTCGTAGCGTACGCATGGTACGTGACAAGGAAACTGATACTTTCCGTGGATTCGCCTACGTAGAATTTGAAGATGCGGAATCTCTTAAAGAAGCATTGACATTTAATAATGCGGTATACTGATAAATATTTTTACAATCTTGTGTGTAAGCAAGTATACATTGATTCGTTATATTTGTTTTCTTTTACAGCGTTATGTTGACCGGGAGATCAAAGTGGACATTGCTCAAAGTCGGAAAGATAGGGGTGGAGGGAGGGGTGGAAGAGGTAATAATGTTTACATTAAGAATGGACATTAATTAACAACAAACAATTGTCTTGAAAGTATTGTTTGGGTAGTAAACAGTTCAGTTGAAATATGTCAATGATTCAAATATTACTTTATCACCTCAGGAAACGGTTTTCGTGGCGGTCGTGGGGGAGATCAATTCAACCGTGGGGGAGGAATGATGAATCGTGGTGGAGGTGGAATGTCTAGAGGTGGTGGCTACTCGAATGGACCTCCTCCTCCTGGGTTCCGCGGAGAACGAGACTTTCCCCCCAATCAGTATGGACAGAATCGTGGAGGGCCACGCGACTACCGATCTGGAGGCGGAAATTTCCGGTCGAGAGGTGGGCCTAGGGGGGATGGTTTTGCTCATTTTGGAGGACGAGATAATAGAGGTGGTGGGCGTGGAGGTGAGTATGGCAGGTGGCATGAACAGTTGTTTATTCCGGACAAGCAAACATGTCCAATTTTTACACTTTTCTCCATTTCTCTCTCTCGTTTAATTGCCCCTTTTGTTTTCTTCTCGGGTCTTAACGTTAAATATCAAGAGGCAGACAGACCCAATTTCACAACTGCTTTTGTTGGCCAGCTTATTTCTCATTATTCTATCTTATCTACGCAGGTACACTAACTACGTCATCTTCAATAGCATGCCACTTAACTGGCACATATCTAAGTGCTGTTGTCTATACCTGATTTTATATAATGAGATTGTTGACCAGCTTTGACAATAAATAAAAGTATTTGACAACAGTCCAGTTTAGGCGGTTCGGGTTTATCAATAAAGTAAAGTCTGGTAGGACCAGAATTCCGGTTTAGCCAAAGTATCTGTATATCATAGTATATCCTGCTTATGGGATTAATTCAAACATATTTGTTGAATGTGTTCAGGTCGTCGCGATCGACAAGACAGCGACAGAAGCGGGGGAAGTCATGAACCTCGAGAGTCCAGCCCCCCCAGCGATCCCAATGTTCAACGTAAACGTCTTCAACTGCTGCCCCGGTCTGTAGCCGGGCCTCCTGCACAGCTTACTGATGATAGTCACAGAGCAACAAGCATCTTTGGTACTGGAAGACCCAGAGACCCCAGTCCTGTAAAAGATGTCCCCTCCCAAAATGAGGAACACAATGGTCCAGACCATGATTGAGTGTCGTTTTGTTCCCTCGTGGGCTGACCATTTCATATCCTGCCGTTTTGTCACTTGGTTAGTAATCTTTAGATTAAATCAATAAATATCGATTTTCAACATTTTGCGGATCGTTTTTGTAGCGAAATTCGCATACTCTATTTCCTATAATTAAATTAGTATAACAGTTAATTAGCTCAAGTTGGATATGGTCGGATATTTGTTAATTATTGTTGTATCGATTTATATTTTCAGTTATAAACACATGAGTGTCGACTAAAATTGCAGTTGAAGCGAAAATATTGACATTATAACAGGGGAAATTATCTATATTATATCAATTGTCTATTGTTTCTTTGTTCCATTTATGATTGAACGGTTTGTAGTTATAAGATAACGAACCATGTATTGTTTCTATCATTGTACCACTAGTTTCTTTGAACATCTCTCAAACAACTTCAGATTCAATATTCTTGTATTGTTCCTCATTTGTTGAGCCCACCAATTTTTCCCTAGCTCTGTTCACCGACTCCTATTTCCAGTGATTTATTGAGATCCTTGTGTACATACCTCTCAACATTTATGTATCTAATTAATACTTATTTGCAACTGCAATATTAAATTACGTTTATTTTGTAGTCTGTGTATTAAGGCCTAGTATTTTCATTTGTGAAGTTATCCAAAATCTGTTAATAATCTTTACTTTGTTTGCTATCAATTTGTTTCTGAGAGACCAATTGTGCATAACCCCGTGTCAAAGATCGCATATATTTCTTACCCTCCACCCCTAATAGCATCTTGTCATTCCTGTCCCCACCCAACGTTCGTGGTTGGTTCGCTTAGGTGTTTTGTGTGCGATAGTTGTTAGATTGATTTAAAATTTGAGTTGATCACTATAGACACGTACTGTGTAATTATTATTAAAAGTTTTTATGTGAAAATGGTAACATAAAGCCAGACTTGCATCATGTGTTGTTATCCATCCACTTGTTTCAATTGACAATTTTATTGGTTTTATCACCCATTTCCCTTATAGTGTATGTATTTAAAGGTTACTATTATCAATGATAAAATACACACGTTGCTTTCTAATAACACTTCTTATTTATTGATTTTAGTTTATGTTGGTACAGTAGAATCTCTATAACTTACTTCGAGAGACCGACATAAAAAGTTTGTACTGTTTTTATTTATAAAGTAAAACATGCGGAATTTGTTAATTAATTACAATTAGGTGTATTTATTTTAATTTATACCTACTGTAAGAAATAATTTATGAGTGAACGTGATTGACTATATGTATAATTTGATATGTTAGTTAAATAGTGCGATTTCGACGTACGTAGATTGAATATATTTTGTCGTTATTCATTTTCGATTCGTTTTGTATGTGCGCAAATAATGTTTTTTTATAGAGTTTGCTCAAAGTAACTTCTTACTAGTATTTTATATTGAGCTGAGATAAAGTATTGTTCACATTTCAAATCTCGGCAGTTTTTAATTTTATTCATTTTATAATATGACTTTAATTTTCTAATTAACTGCAGCTATGAACAGACTTCCGGGCCATAACCGATAAAAATCTGATGGGTTGATTCCGGCCTGTATGCATAATTATAAATATGCAACCCAAATGACCAAAAATAATGACTCATGTATTTTAAGTCCTACAATAGTTAGCTCGCAACACTGCTATTATTGGGTGGTCGAACTTTTCCAAACTGTCGATCAAATCATCCTTGAAGACTGATTAAAGCTACCTGGTTATAGTATATAATATTTTTTCAAGATCTGCGGGTAAGCTCGCATTTGTACAAAAATCATTTAAAACAACTCTCAAGACTTGTTTATTCACCAACGCAATATTTCAAAAACTACAATAATTACACTGAAATTTATGCTATTTGAAAGACTGATAATTTAGACGCTTTCGTATTAGTGCCCACTTAACATAAGGATCACAATTTTTTCGAATGTAAATTGTAATATAAAAATAACTTAATATTTCGATTACAACGTAGAATCTAATACCGCTTATACGCTACTAACATGGCTTTTTTTATGTACACGTAACGATTTGAATCAACTTTTTTATGCTATGTATAATATAAGCCTATGAATATCGCCCGTTCCTAGGGTACCTATACAAGTAATAAGCGGGATTCACAGAACAAAGAATTGAAGCATTCTTTAAAAATAAGGAATTCGTTATCTGAATATACGGACTTGTGTAACAATAGATTCAGTATAATCACGATATAACGTACACTCAATGGATTGAAAAAATGTGCCTCATAGTGTAATAATTTTTCCTCTCAAACATATTTGACGGTCATCCTTTAATGTTTCTTTGTGCAATACTTCTGTAGTTAGTACTACATATAGTCTGCGAATATACTTATAATACCAGCAGAATATTTAGTATAAGTGCAAATGTTCATGTATTCTTATATGTACAGGGTGTCCCAAAAGTAGCTGCTACACATAGGCATTTTTAAAATAGGATACTTCTAACCAAAATAGTAGTTTATAAGTAATTACAAGCTATTTTTAGAATTTGGAATATCCAAGGATATAATCTATCGGGAGGGTGTTTGATAAAAGGAGAATAAGTTATAACTTACGCTATAACTTAGGGTGGAGTTTAGGTATGACCTAAGGTCGAGCCTAAATC
>JAUZNC010056996.1:0-49465 GCA_034780395.1 Vannuccia rotundouncinata | reverse complement strand
TAATAAGTTATTATAAGTAATAATAAGAAATGTTAAGTAATGATACGAAACATTAAGTAATTATAAGAAACATTAAGAAATTATAAGAAACATTAAGTAATTATAAGAAACATTAAGTAATTATAAGAAACATTAAGTAATTATAAGAAACATTAAGTAATGATACGAAACATTAAGTAATTATAAGAAACATTAAGTATTATAAGAAACATTAAGTAATTATAATTATAAGAAACATTAAGAAATTATTAGAAACATTAAGTAATGATACGAAACATTAAGTAATATAAAGCATAAAAAATATTAACTAAAAACGTTAACATTCCGTGACTATGACAACGTATGATACATATTATACAATAGAAGAAAAAACCTCGTCGTCCTTGAAATCCCAGTGATGAGTGTTACTGGAGCGTTGAAGAATGACCAGAAAGGTGACACTGGTGAGAATGCAGGCAATGAGGACAATCAAGGATACTATCAACTGAAAGTATCACAAGATCAATACATCAAACGTCGTATCGTTTCAATTATTGAGTTATCATTTTAAGTTTACATTTTTATATTAATATCTAATATCTGCTATCAAATTTATTTTTACTCAAAAAAATTAAAAATCTTTTTTCCTCTGATAAAAAATGTTCTAAATATATTTTGGTCGCATATTTCTATATTCAAACAATTGTAGAAAAACAAATATTATCTCACCATAATTTTCAGGAAAATAAATTGAATCTAACTAAATAAATATATCATAACATCTCTTCGTTTAAGTCAAATAAATTCCAGAATGCACGCATTATACAATGATGGATAACAAATTTACAAATAGCAATTTAATATAGTGACATTTCATTTATATTTATAATGAAAATTCAACTTCAATAAACGAACCTGCGTGCGTCCATATTGAAAGACTGGATCAATATCTTTCACTCGCTGATTGTGAGAAGCAATTAAAAGAAGTCCAGTGATCAATGGTGGCAGACTGAAAAACCGAAAAGCATGCTTAACAATAATATAATACTAGAAGTATTCCATGCGTAACTTTTACGTTAATTACATTTCAAAATACTTTTTAAAGTTTGGCGTAAAAGCAGAACAACATTTCAAACTTTCTCACCAGAATCCAGTCAGAAGAAAAGCAAATCGGTACTTGAGCAAGCAACAGAGACTTCTCAGTCTGAATATCGCCATAGCAACCACAATGAGAGCAGTCCAGATACGAGCCCCGGTGCATCCAATGAAGAATATAAAGAATTGTAGATAGTGCACAAAAGAAGCCTTGTCTTCGTCATAGTTTTTGTTCGCATCGTCGAGAACTAAGAGGAAGGTTGGCATGGAGATTGAAGGTCACGTGTTTAAATAAAATATATTTAAGCGTTGTCAAGATGTTTATTACCAAAAATATACATTGTTAATTTTTATTTTTAAAACTGACTTTTTTATTTAAAAATTTTTAAATTTTTATTTTAAATTTTTAATTTTAAATTTTTAAAATTTTTAATTTAAATTTTTTATTTAAAAACATTTAATTCTCATCTTCTGTATCACGGAAATGTCCTATATCTTCAATATCTAATGATATACTGGGTAGTTTGTTATTTCAGAAATGAATCCTCTTTAATTCATACTATTCTACCTGTATAAATGAAATATTAACTTTACAATATTTACAATAATACGAGTCTTACTTGATGGTGAGGGGGTCATCAGTTTAATTGCTTTACCAATAACAACACCAAGACAGGAGAGAAAGATAGAGCCAATGAGACAATTGGTCAGCAAATGAGGCATTCGAAAACATCGCTTGCTCAACAGGAATATTACCAGTACCCATATCTGAATATATAGAAATATGTTTATATTCTCAACTTGATTAATTATTATTATTATAGCTAAATTATATAATTGTAACTATAAAATATAAAATAAACTCACTACTCAAAATTTAGGAGTAGTATAATGTTATACTAATAAATATTTAATAAAAGCTAATAAGTTTCAGCTCAAGAAGGATTAAAATATATATACTTACACATCCAATAATACTGAGAATGGAAATATTGAAGGAAGTATTTCCTAAAACAAACTTGAAATCGTTCTCTCCAGATAATGGAATAGTGACAAGACGCGCAGAAATGTACATGAACGGAGCTGATAAAAAGGTCCCTAATACGAGTCCAGTGGCGATCTGAAGGTAAGATAGAACAATTCAAATGAGGATAAAATGAAAAACGAAGTGAACAGCGAAAAAAGACCACTGACAACGTCCGGTAAGACTTGATATTGGCTGGCATAAAGAAACACGGGAGGAGCTGTAGGTAGAGCCCCATAAAGAAAGGCCATGGTGTTGAAATCCACAGCTGAAATGTTGGAAGTGCTTGGGCCAATAACACGGACAATTTCCCGAGTTATGAAGGGCATCAGAATTCTTAAGACAATGGATAATGAAGAGAGACTATACTCAAACTAATTAGGCAGATAAGTGCGCGTTATGTTAATTAGCTTACTGTTTAACGAGCAAAATAAAAACGAGAACGTAGATACTTCGCCGGTCCAAGGATCCAATTTTCCCGACCATGTTGGCGCCCAGATAGAACAAAGCCGTGGCGGAGAAGGATTTTGCTGAAGTTCACAATTGTGACGGGAATATCGATTGAACATTTAGTTAACTCAAAAGTAAAAAATGGAAATACATTTAGTCTCAAAAGAAAATCGCATTAACACGAAACCAGTAATAAATATTTAACGATCAATTAACATATAAAATCGCAACAATTAAATCTAAGTTGTTTTAACCAGAAATCAACATTAATCAACGCGTATTTTATCGGTACAATTAGGTGAGATAGGTTAGGCAAGATATAAGGTGCACCGCACATTCTCTCCTGTTTATGGTTAGTTCTGACAATACGCGACACGTGAGAACCGAAGAAAGGCAAGAGCATTTAATTATTTTGGAGAAACAGGCGAGTGCACGCGTTATAGATGCATTTCAGAAATAAAGAATTTAATCGATTACAAAAAAGCCAAAAACGAAATAATTTAGTAACATGTCAAAAAAGAGTAAATAGATCGTTATGAAGATTGAAGAAGTTGGAACAAAACTGTCTTCGAACGATTATAGAGTGAGATTAAACCAACTCACCAAGAACAGCGAGGATTCTGTCAATGACCAGGGGAATGTGATGATTCAGAATAAAGTTGAAGATGATACCGAGGAAGGTTGTGAAGACGAGAGGGTTCAAGATAACACCCCTGACGACCTGGAACAACCATCACAATCGCACAAGGCGTTAAATAATTGAAGATTTACGACAAACATACTATTCCAATTTCGTTCTATTTAGAATGCACAAAATAATATTTATGAATTCACAGCAATCGAAGTTTAGATGTTACATAAAACATTTCCGAAAATAAAGGCAACCCACGAGATATATTCTCCAGGCAATCGAGGCTTTAGCAACGGTTGGCAATGAGGCTGGATGCTCCTCTTCATCCGTCTTCTTGACAACCTCCTTCAGAGATGTTCCTTGATCTGGAGAAGCAGTCGTATTATCGACGTGCTCAACTGGTGGACTACTGTGCATGCTGTGCCACTCCAGCAGGACGAAGCTAAGGGGATTTAGGATGACCAACTGAGCCGGGGCGAAGAGATAGATGTAGTTGGCCAGTTTGGGGTAAAGAGCGAGCACTGAAAGTGGAGAGAGGCACCCCAGTTAACTGTCCAAAAATCAAAAAATAAAATTAAAAACGAATTAAAAAAGAAACATTAAATGATTGACTGATGTAAAAGAGAAGATCGAGGTTTTTGATTCTGTCAAGGTACCTATATCTTCTTGTGTTACTGTTACGATTGAAGATACATAAATACTCACAAAGACACCAACCAGTCTCGACGAAACGAAAAGTGAAAATACTTATCAAAAATATTAAAAACTTCTCTTTCTTATATGGCGCAGTGTGTCCGAAAATATAATATGATCAGACTTTACTTTTGCTTCGGTGATATTATATTATATATTATTATTTCTCCTATTTATTTAAAAATGTACTCATTGCAGATAAAAACTCAGTCAAACCCCTCTAATTAGTATTACCTCTATTTTATATTTTTCAATATTGTGTCCATTATAATAATAATTATAACTAATTTATTTTGAACATTTGAGTTTGAGATTTGAGTAAACTTAAGATTTTATAGATAGATCTATACTTACACAAATAAATGTATGTTTAATGACTCTCTATTTTAATATAAAAGAGCAAATTAACCAAAAGTAGTTTAAATTATGTAACAAGAATTATAAAAAAATATTCGAAAATTTCTATCCGCGCCTATATACTATTAATGCGCTATTTTTGACTGAACCCACAATTCAAATTATTTGTGGGACCAATTTCTTTTTTTATCCAATGTGCGGTTATAAGTGAATTAGTGACCTTATAACTGATGTGTATAAAATAAATATGTAGGTTAATTAATGAACAACACCTAAATATAATGCCTGCACGCGTACTGAACCTGAGCAAAACAGTTATGTGTAGATTTACTAAAAATAAATCAATTTTCGTTTGCTTAGAAAATGTCTACAATAATTAATTCTAGCGATTTGTTATAAATAGTGATTTGTAATATAATAACGATCGTTGTCTAAAGAAGGGAATAAAACGATTTTAATTATAAAAAAAGCTTTTATAATTGAAGTGTCAATAAAAGTTACCTAGTTGACAGTATTGTTTAGTTTTTACTACTTATACCAGGAACATACTCAATTATTAACTATCGCGTATGGTTTTAAATCAAGCGTTTAATGTTTTAATAAAGAAGGTATTTAGAATAATAGAAGTATGAAAATATTATAGACTATTTTACATTAAGCATTCTTTCGTTTTAAGTACGTAAAATCGCTAACTGATAATTTAGATTATATTTTAAAATTTGATATGACTGTGTTTTCTGTTGAAAATTACGCTATTAATCCTGAATTGGTCTGTTTGTTTACCTATAGTTGGACGCAACAATATTCTGCGGTAAAGATAAAGTAAAATATTTCTACCCACTATTATATAACGGCGTAATTTGTAATAATTAGATATATTAATGGCTATATCTGTAGCTTTTTTAGGCTTCTCTGTCTAAGGTTGTGAATGTGCAATTATACATAACAAATTTTTTAGTAAATTCATAATCATATTTGTCAAAAGCAAATAATTTTATATATTATTGATTAGTAAAATAATTCCGTCCTTTTCATTCGAAATTTGTGGCTCAATTTCTATTCTTAAAATAGTTTAATTTATTGATCGATATTCATCTCTTGGTGATATCAAATCAATAAGTACTATTTAATAATCTGAAAGCTTTTATAAATGAATGATTTAGCAAATCCAATCGGATCTTATTAAAGTCCACTTCCATGAAAAAAAACAGACTTTATTTTATTCCTATAATACTATATATTTAGATATAATTTTATTCAGATTTCAAATCTTTGCGACACTTGGAAATTTCAGATCTTACAGTACTAAGGTATAACGACTTTTCATTTCGCCTGGGTCTTATTATAGTATATAATAGAATTAACCAATGAAATCACTCACATATAGGGTAACCCAGGGCAACGTCATTTGTCTGAGTAGCGAAGCAGGATAGAATTCCGGCCATGCCAAGGTTTAGAGGTCGAGTAAGCAATATCACAAACATCACCACGGCAACGAAGACGACTGTTTTGGCCAGAGACACCGCTAGCACAAACTTCCAACTCACATCCCCAAAATCAATCGATATCATCACCTGAAGAGGAGTTTGATGTTTGAATCAATAAATTAAATCGATCGATACATAAAATCAATAAATACCTTGAGAAATAAAGCCGGTAGCGCAAAGTTGCTTAGGTAGATGCCAAGACCTTTGGATTGAGTGGAGGTAATGACTCCAAATCGAGCGGCCAGATACCCGAATACGATCACTGAAAAGCACTCGACCAGAGCTGGAAACAGATCCGTGATGGCTGCGGTCCCTGACGACGAGGCTGCATTTCCAGCGTTGTCATGGAGAGGAGAAGCGGCTGGTGAGGGAATGTTTTGAGATGATTGTTTTGCAAAACCACATGAAAGTGTATTTAACAGATTACTCAAATAATCCTGCCATGTTAAACGAATAATCTATAAGAATTATTAACATAAATTTAAATGTTGTTAAAATTATACCAAATATATTTTCGATGCTTTTATTTTAAAAATTAATCAAAAGAAATGATATTTTAAATAAACGCTAAAAATATGTAATGACTTTTATAAGTATTTTATCAGTTGTATTGTGTTACCTATCCATGGAATGATATTTTGAAAAAATATTCAACAAAACTTACAAACTTTATAACCGACATGAACTATATTTAGAAAGAATATTCCCCAGAGGCATTATTCGGGAGGCCAAAATAGGATAAAACAATTTGTTATGTTTTAAATATTCTATTAAATTTAAATATTAACACAAAAATAATCATAGTATTAATTTACGTGTGTTTATTTTAAGACATTCAAGATTTTTAATAACAAAAGATTAATTCATTTAACTATCGACTTTCATATTAAGACAATTGGTTTTATATAGCATCAAATTTGACAGATTTATTAAAAAGAGTGTCATTCACATGGTAAATAAATGACTGCATGAGTACTAGTAAAGTTGGTTCTACTCCACTTTTTAATAATCGAAAATTCAGCAATCCGACCTTTTATGTTAAAATTGGTTTTTAATCTATTATGTCATCAATCTGAAAATATCTCAAATTAATAATTAAATAAATTAAGAATAACGGATTATAGGTTGCTGAGATATAGGTAAGTAATTTTAAAATCTCGAATCCTATATAACTGATAAAAAAATAACTGATATAAATCTATAATTCTATATAACTGAAAATTTTTTATATAATTGAATAAGATATTATTATATTGTTAGTTGCTAAATAGTAAATACTAAAGTAGCCATATATCTTAATAATCAATATTTCTACGAATACCGACATTTATTAATTCTTTTACTCAATCTAAAGCTATGATTAAGACAGAAGACCTAAAATTTAACCATTTAGAAACATATCATCGTTTTTTTTGTAATTCAGGGGAAAATATTTCCAAAAATCAAAAAAATTTAATGCGTTTAAAATGTTTTGTCATACGCAACAGAATACAGATATACACATATGTATACTATATTGTAAGTTGAATACAAAATTCCGACATACAGCCATCATTGAATAACTAAAAATATACTCAACATTTTTTTATTCTGCGAGCGAAACTCAGTCCTGTGTGGGATGGGGGCACCCTTATCGAAACATAATACACAGCATTGCAATCGGAAAGATATAGCTAACAACAAGTTAGTAACAAATTCACGCGATATACAAAAATGGTCCAACAACATTTAATAACAAAATATAATAAACAATTTAAAAAAAAGTAAGATTTGATAATAATTAAATATTTAAATTAAATACTGTTCACTCACTTGTAATAAAAGACATGCGAAATTCCAATCAAGGACAGTCAATACTAAAAAGAATTAAATTATACACCATACAGCAGGTGCACAACTATTGAATACAACGACAATGTTTGCAGACGACCAGACGCAATAACATTGAACAAGAATTTGGTAATAATTTTCTAAAATAATTAAACCAATCAAAACGAAGATAGTCAAGTATTCTTCACATGATTCAGCAGTGGCCTGCAAACTAAAAGCCTGTCAAATTCAGCCAGCTCAGATTCTGTTATAAATGTGGACTGATAGCGTTATTAGTTAGGCGCGTTTTAGTGGTGAATATCACTCAAAATAGTAAATGGTAAATCGATTGAGAAAATATATCTCGTCAACTAAAATGATATTATTAAATGACATTACAAAAAAAATATTTATAAAGTTAATTAATAACAGAATTAAATTAAAAAAATGTTAATGTTATTTAATAGGTAGTTGGTATATAAATACAATATACAATATTCACAATTATAATATAATATAGGTAATACAATCAGACCTCTATTCATCTAAATGTAAACAGTATATTGGCTTAATATTATATCGCAGATATAAAAATAACCCAATATTTGCAATTTACATATAATTAATTTATTGAAATATTATAGGTACGTTAAGAAGCATACGATTTATTGGAATAATAGGTACGATAAGAAGCATACGATTTATTGATTGGAATAATAGGTACGATAAGAAGCATACGATTTATTGATTGGAATAATAGGTACGATAAGAAGTATACGATTTATTGATTTATTGGAATATTAGGTACGATAAAATATTGGAATATTAGGTACGATTAAAATTATTAAAATTAATTCATATACTGCTGAACTTAATTAGGTTATTGCTAAAAGTTTCTTATGATACAAATGATCAAACAATTAAATCTTTTAAGTAACCATTTTATAGAATGTTTGTACAGCAATGAAATCATTTAAAAAAATTCTTAATTGTAACATTTCTCTATAATTTTTAATACACTACTTGTATACATATCTTAAAACAACGTGATAAAAAGTGAATTTGAATGGTCAATAACACTTAAATTATACTATTAACTATTAAATGAATTAAATAAATGTTTTTATAAATTCGTCCTATTTAATAAAAAATAAATATGACAAAATGATAAAAATTTAACTAAATAATTGTGTGAAAAACTGATAATTTGGAAATTTAGACGAATTGTTCAAATGTATATCAAAATATGTAATAGTCGATACTTTGAAGACTAAATGACCATTTGTTTTTGTTATGAGTAATGCATATAAAATGGAAAATTTTTATCCTAATTTTTAATAAAATAGATCCAACTCAAACTAAGAAAAAATTTAATAAGCAAAGGTACGGAAAAATCCCCCGCGCAGTGTCAAAAAAATTAATTAAAAAGTCGTCAAATCGATTTGATCAATTTCGTTTTTATTTATTTCCAAATAAAAATGTATTCATACAAAGATTTTTATATAAATAATTAAAATATCTTACATGAAAAAGAACTTATAGCTATGGACAGTCAGTAATTTTTAATAAGATCAAGTACATATGAGTCAGCATTTTTAATGTAAGTATAAATTGTTTAATATAAATCCAACCTCGAGGACAATGTTTATTTATCCAGAGTTGGAGACGGGGCTGCTGGTTCTCCAAATGAGACAAAGACTTCTCCATGATTATTGGCGAGAATGACCACAGCAATCCAGTGCGTTCCAGGTAGGTTGTATTGTATTCATAAGGATCAGTTCAAGTGGAGTATTTTTATGATTTGATGACAGTTAATTCAAGGGATATATTCCAAGGAAATGGTTTTTAGTGATGAGAAGTCCGAGTTCTTGACTAGTTAGTATTATCAACCCTTGTAGTAGACGAGAACGTTACGTTGGCGTGGGATTTCGACTTTACCATCAAATATCGCCATGATTACTCCATTTATAGTGCCTGTTATAGTACCTTAACAAAGTTAAGCTTCAATCGAAGATCACCCTCAGAGATAGATCAGGTGTCAGATGGAATCCATATAGAGGTTATAGCCGCCTGCGACATACTCCTCGAGTGAAATACTAAAATCTTCATTGCGATTAAAGAGCTCAAGACTTTGTATGAGAGTCAAATATTCCCGAATATGCAATCCTTTCTCATTGAGGTCTAAAGGGTAAACTTGTTCCTTCCTTATAGTTGAGATTATTTTTTGAAGTAGATTAGCTGTAAAATCTCCATTATAAGCCTTATTATCAACCATTCCAGCTATAATCAACTTGGCATATGACCACGGAACAGCCCCTCTATATTATGACTCGATCATACTCCCCTGTGGGATAGTATGGGGGAGCATTTCTGTATGTTGTACAGAAGTAGTCTCACATGCTCCAAGATGATGCGCTTGATACGATTTTTACTCGTCGTAGTATATGTAGTACCGCATTGAGAATTTTAATTCGTCCACCAGCAACCATCATTTAGAAATCAGAAAATATGGAAATGAAGAAGATTAATTTTAACTTTGAATTAACTGGACTACTATTGGATGAGAATTTAACTCGTAAATGTGTGCGGAAATTTAACATGTAATGGTGCGGAAAATATTTAACTAGTAAGGGGGGGGGGTACATACCACCTTTATTAGTTAAATATTTCGCACCTTTACTAGTTCAATTTTTTCCCTTGTTGGCATAGACCTCGTCTTTACATACTACTATTCACAGAAGCTAAAGAAACATTGAAAATTCTACATTTGTGCCTTCTCCCATAACTGTAACAAGTTTTCTTTTACATTATCTGAAATTTAATTCACACGTTATCATGAGATTATAGTAGAGTTCAATATTATTTTCTTCTGTAAAACGCCTCTGAGCATTCTCAGTCACATTCGATGCGATAGAATAGCCAACTATGTTGCAATTTGTTCATTTTTAAAGCCTGGTAATTCATGAGATAGGTGGCTACATAATCCATGATTATCAGATTGAAATGCAAAGCAGTTTAAATATCTTGTTGTATGATTTATACATAGTATCGACCATATAGAATTATATAGTCATATATATATTTTCTGTGGCAGCATAAATAAAAATCATAGAATAAAGAATTAATTCTACATCAAATTTGAACCTAAAAATAATCATGTTTTGATTGAATATTTGCCTGTATATTTGATGATGCAATGGGATAAATATATTCTTTTTCTTTTAATACAATAGTTTGTTTTGTCACAATATAATTGAATTGTAAATTTTTATTATATATTTATCGTCAACACTTATTTATTTATTACTATGGAATCATTTTCTCGCTGTCTACAATTCAGGTAGGAGATTACAATAGAAAATGTTAAGCCATAAACTTTATTTAACATCCCAAACTAATGTGTTGTAATCATTGTTATAATAACAAGTAATTGTATTTTTTAGTTTTGGAGTATTTATTTATTTTGTAATGAGACCAAAATTGATTTTTATATTGATTTATTGAGGACACTGTTTGAAAGTTATTGCAAAATCGTTTCTTTTTTAACATTTCAATGTATATAGGTTAAGCATTTCCCATTATGTACAAAGGGGTTAAGAAAGAATTAAGCTGGACAACACGGGTCGATTTTTTCTTTCGGTTTGACTTGAATGATATTTAATCGAATCGAAACGAGCGTCCATATAATGTTTGTTTGCTTTGTTAATTACGTTGAAATGTTAAGAAAAAAGAACAGGACCTTTGAAACAAAGTTAATTAAAAGTTAAGTAAAGTATATTATTAAATTTTTATAGCAATCTCTTACATGAATTGTAGACAGTGACAACAAATTGTATTACGATATAAATGAATTTTGACTATTAATATATAGGGTTCGGTTTAAACACTTTTCTCATTACAGTATTACAATTATAATAAATCAAACCGTGTCGAGGTGTACTTCTAGAAGTTTGGAGAATGGTTTCGGTGTACATACCTGCGATTATAATCTCAATTTAGACGAATCATTCATTATTGCTTTTAAAGGGACGTCACCAATTCAAAATGTTTATAATACCAAAACGCTCTAGGTTAATATAAATATATGAACAAAACTTTATTGTGGGTCACAGATGGTGTTTTACATTGAAGGTAAATATTATGAGATTCTGAGAAATTAAGTGAACAAATTGTTGCGATCCTTTTAAAGAGAAAATAATCATTTGAACTATTTTTCGACAAAAATAGTTCAAAAAGAGTGTATACACTTCACGCAATGGCTCCTTCCACATGCTTTCTTTCTCTTCAAAAAGCAAATGCAGAATAAAACTTCTTTCCTGATATGTCATCGTATCACAAACAAATATTCTATAAACATAGACCACATAAAAAAATAGAACATAAGACACTTTTGAGTTTCTTTATTTAGAAATAATGCATAATGTATTTAGAAAATGCGTTTCCGAAAATCTGGTAAAAAAACATTTATGTATTCTTTGTTTAACAATTTTGTAGAAAAGCACCATTTAATTTTACCTTGTTAATAAAAACATTACAAACAAATAAAATTCATACTAAACAAGTTGCCAAATTACACTTTTGCTAACTAAACTAGGTTTGCTTTTGAAACAAGACAAAAAAGACAATGAATACTTGCTACAATTTCTTGAATAGGAGAGGTGCCTAAAATATCAACCAATCAGAGTATACTGATACTAAAAATAGAATCATGTGCTTGGTAGGTAAACATTTTTACTGTCACAAATTTTATTTTTCCTTTGAATATTTTTTTGGTCACTATAAGTAGCTGGAAGGTGGTGGTCTGAATCTTAATGGCCAAAGTCTACTAAGAAAGACAAAAGTAAATTGTTGATGACCCCTAAATATAGATCAGATAACAAATTTTTAATTTCAAGGAATTTCACAATTTTAATAAAAAGTAAGGATTTTCAAGGGAATTCTTTAAATCTCAAAAGTTTTCAAGGATATGTATGAATCCTAAGTTTACTCAAATGTATTAGTTATCATATAATTATCTATTACCACATTTGTTACCTGTAATTCAATGGAATCTGAAAGTAAGATAGTAAACAATGAATAAGACTCTATAAGAACTCTTATAAGAACAACTATATAAGACTCCTATTGTAAACAAATTATATATTTTATTAAATGGATTATTCCACAATATTTTAGTTATCTATTAAAATTAATTTAATAGATTACTGCATCTTTAATAAACTATAATTATTGTTAGAAAAAATAATTGATATTAATATAAAAATTAATTTTTTAATAAAAACATATTTTCATTTTAATTTTAAGGTTTAAAATGTTATAGCTATTATAAAATTTTTAAATAATTTAGTAATTAATGTTAAAAAAACATTTATTTTTTATTAAATATAGCATATGGACAGACAGATAATTAAAGTATAAAGGTTAGATAAAATAAAAGTAAAATCCAAACATATTATGTATAAAATTAATTACTACTCAAAATCAAATTGAACCAATAGGTACTTAAAAATTATTTGGATATTAGCCTTTATAAATGTAAATTGATTATAAATAAATTTTAAAAAGTGACAAAAATTGTCATTGCCTTTAAATTTTTATTTACTTTTACTGAATTTTACCTTTATTAACTCTTATTTGTTTACTACAACTATGTTATGAGATTAACAAATATGTTATATTTAATTAGGTTTTGACTTATGTAAATTATAGTAACAAGGTTAAAAATAAAAGTTTTTAAATCTTAGAAATTAAATCAATATTTAGCCATTTAGTTTATAAATTGAATAAATTATTATTTATTATTAAATAAAAAGTAATAACAAAAAGACAATTCTATGTGATCATTTTTTATAATATATTTATGAAATATAAAATTTAAATATATATGCAATATATGTAAATACATGTATACAATATTAATAGTACATGATTTGTTATTGATACAAAATAAAAAAGTTTTTTAATGGAATTTAGAAAGATAATAATATGTTGCATATATTTACAATACAAAATTATATTATAAAGTTATAATTAACTATTCACATATTATTAATTTGCTTTTGAAGGCATATTTTTTATAACACATCCTTTAAATGAAGTGTATCTAACATCAATTTCCCCTTGTTCTAATTCATTAAATGCATATATTTCTTTATAGCAGGATTCATTCATGCATTTTCTGACACAGTTAATTTCCTTTACATTTCCTGCATGAGACACATGTTTTGTTGGATCATCAGGAAAACAAAATCTTGAACATCTTTCTTCTTCTTCTCTTATAAAACGACCCTTTTTACCTTTGCTTTTAAAAGTATAATGCGGATATGAAAAGTGTCCACAGTATGTTATATCTAACAACAAAGACAAAACGATGAAATAATAGCATATCAGATTTGTTTTTGTCATAATTAAACAATAAAATATATTTTTCAATGTATTTATTGGGTATTAAGGTAAAATATTAAGTTTAGCAAATCAGTTAGAATTAGTAACAGATTTAATAAAAATGTATTAATCTGTACATATAAAATCAATGGTAGAATTTTCTGTAATTTATTTTATGACATGAATAAATTTGTAAACGTAATTTCATAAACATAATTTTTAAAATTATTTATGTTAAATTTAATCCCTCAAATTTATATCTGCGATATAAAGTATTTTTGAATACATTGCTGTTTACTTCAATAATTAAAACAATAGAAGCAATTTACAATAATTTTAATTAGGTTATATAAAAATGTTCATAGTATTCGCGGAATATACTCAACAAAAAAATTAAGTGCAAGTAATTTAGGTTCATAATTTTATTAAGAAAATTGAAAAGAAAACTGTTCAGCCTTGCCCTACATGACAACAACATTCTCTAAACAATTAGACAAAGAGTAATTGAAAATATTCAATACCCTTTACTCCATTGACCTATATATTATTTATAAATAATATATAGGTCAATGCTTTACTCTAACTTGTATGCAATAATGAGACACTATTTGCAAATCTTCATAGATAACTTCAAAATTTCAATACAATTCTTGAGGTTGACCATTCTTATCATTGTGTCAACATCATAGTTGTCTAAGATCAATCGATCATGTCCATGTAATTAAATCAGTTTCTACATAACTACAACTTTGGTAAAATCGCAGTACAATCCCAGTAAAATCCCAGAGGGTTTTAATCAAAAAGTTTGGTGCAAAAGGTTTCATACTCTTATCATGTAATATGATTCAATTATGTAATTCTTAAGTTCGAAAAATGATGTTATTCGTCACACCTTATATCATTTTGTTTTTCTAATCGTTTTCAACATATTTCAAGCAAAATTACATGTATAAGTAAAACTGATTATTTTCTAGAAACATTTTAATATAGTGGCTCTAAAGCTAAAATAATTCTAAAATAGGCTTTAGTACTAATAGTAATAGGTTTCTAGAAAATGATTAGCATGACTTTTCAATATAATTTTACTTTTAATATGTAGAAAACATTTAGTTGAACAAAATAATAATAATCAAATTATTCAAAATTGTCAATAACATAATTATTTTCTTCAAAATGTGAATTTTCAAGAAAATTGTGAGAAAACCATAGAAATTTCTTTTATATTACTCTTTAGCAATTTATGTAACTTAAGACTGACATTTTGGATCATATTACTTGATAAAAGTATCAAACCTTATGCACCAAAATTATTGAATAAAACCTCTGGGATCCCGGACTAATACATTTTCATGATCATAAAACTAATTTCCTATAAATAAATCAACTATAACTGTTGGGCTATTTGTCGATCCGCATTGAAAACTATAAATACATGTTTTTTCTGACTCCTTCAATTTTTGAAAATACTGAAAAACTATAAGTAACAATAGAAAAGTCCTTTATACTTTGTCAAAAATTATTTTGACAATAAATTTCTTTTTAACGAAAAATACTCAAAGAATAAGTCAAATATCACTTAACAACCAATTTATTATTTTTTAATTGTTTGTTAAACTCTCTCAAACCTTCAAAACATTTTATTAATATAACGACAAGCTTACGATAAATTAATAAATATAAATACCAACATGACAATAATATACAATATTTATATGTAAAATAATATATAAAGAACAAACACAAAAACGAAACAACAAATTTAAAAAATGTTTCAAGTACATAAATCAAGTGAGTCCAAGGTAAAAATTGAACAAGCAACACTTTAAAATGTCTATCTTTAAATTGTATCTGGAAATAATAATTCAAAGGGACTAGTTTATGGATTGAAGTTGACTATAGGAAGAAGTTTTCTCAAAATAGTACAGTACACATATTATAATACAAATTATCGTACACAAACCCTGGACCAAGATATTCACCTCCTTCAAATTTTTACAGTAACTGCTACGTACAGGAATAGTTAAAGAAGAAAAAATGTTCAGTATTGTCCAAGAGCAATTAACAAATTTTAAAGTGGCAGTATTTTACAAAAAGAAATATAATTAGCACGTAGTTACATTTAATCGGTGGACAGTTGCTGTGATTAATTAAAAATATGATAATTCCAACAGAAATTTAGAGAATGTTAAGATCCATGGTAGTTTGATTGATTGGTCGTAATGTTTACGCTATTATGATTCTCGATGAATCAATACAAAAAGGCCCAGCGAACCAATGAATCCATACTAAAAAGAAGAGTAGGTAACCGGATTAAATATTTTAGAATGTTAAAACATTTCGACTTAATTAAATCTTGAAATGAAGTAATAATATTTTTGGTGTTGACTCTCCACAAATAAACATACATAAAATGAAATATTAAAAAATCACTGTCCCAACTCTGATTTTTCCATTTTCAGTCAGACTTATTAAAGTAGCAGATAATATCAATAATTATATATATAATTCTCTAATTAAAACTGAGTAAATAGTACATTCGCTAATTAGAAGTATTGGGATGCAGCTCTTCTAAAGACAGTTCTCTTAAATTCAAATTCTTAAAATCTTTGTTTGTATTTCTAGTAAATATTACAGGTTTACCAGAATTATTGTCAAGGCCTTTGAAAGACATCTTGTTTCTTATAATATCAGAAACTTTGTTTGTTTAATAGGTTAAATTAATATTAAAGGCATTTTAGTGCTGTCTATGTGTAAAGATTACAGAAAGTCTGAAACAGAACATATTTCGTGAAATAATAGAATAATTTCAAATCAAGATTTTAAATTTTCGCGTCAGTAAACTCGATTTTTAGGCATGACGCGGGCAATGATATGACAGAAAATAACGATTTTACTAAAACAAAATGGAGAAGACAGTCTTACCTTAAGCTTAGGATAATCATTCATGAGAATTGTAACAATACCAATATAGGGTACAAATCTGAAGCAAAGAAAAGTCAATGTACTTAATAATGAATTAGGCACGAAAATTCGGAGAATATTTTATGACTCTCTCTGGCTTTTTGTTAGATTGAAACATTATTGATTTATTTTCTGATGTTCTAGGTTACAAAATAACAATAACAGAATTTATACAGTAACGAAATGGGATTGACATAAAAACATTACTAAATAATAGGACACTAAATGAGCCCAGTGAATTAAAAAATGCTCCAGCTTAACACAGAATTATTCTTGAAATCATTTTTAATTTCTGCTTCCATTTTTAAAACAGAACACATTTTTATTTACGCGGGGTTCATTTAAAAAGGCTACAACACTTTATTATCGGACTATTAATAATTAAACGATACAAAATAGTAAAACAAGCAATTAGCTAGACAATTTATCGTAAAATCTAATTATTTACTGCGGTGGTCAGTCATTGAAACGACTTGCTTTTAATAAATTGTAATAAAGAACAATGAATACTCACCCTCGTGCACGACCAATGACATCTTTCTTTTCCAACCAAAACTGCCCCGGAGCATAAAGACCCCGGTCATCTACGGAGTTGTTGTCTCCTTTCGTGAGGAATTTGATGTCTCCATTCTCTCTGGGAAGAAATAATTCAGAAATATTTGAATTGAGAGATGCAAACAGAAAGTTCATTTTCAAAACACTATAATTTAAGTACTCTGGTCTACAATGTATTACAAACCATATTTAGAATTACGATAAATCTTGTTAAATTTTAGGAAAATTTATTTATTAAATTTACAAATTGTCGAAATAAAAAATACAAAAATGTTTCAACATGTTCACTAAATCCTAACTGTTCTTGAACAAGATAAAAAGTGGTCGAAGAAGCCCAAACTTTATGAATAATCTTACTTTTCATGAATCCATAAGACACGATGCACTATTGGTATGTCTCTTCCTTCAATCTTAAAAACAACGATGTCTCCAACACGAATAGGATCATCTTCAAAGTTAGTAAGAAATAGAAGGTCCCCTCTGTAAAATGCAGGCTCCATGCTTCCACTACAAAATATCAAGAACAATATTCACGGATTAGAAAACGTAAAACTAAAACAATATTTAACTTTGTAGTCATTTGTAAATTTTATAGAAAAACTATTGAAGAATCAAGGCATGCATACCTGAGAACCACAACGATCGGGCTTTCTCCTCTTGTAACAATGATTAATCCCTTCCATATCATCAAAGCCGAACTAACAATAAGTGCAAAATTTAAAAACTGGTAGTAAATCTGAAATAGGAAACAAGAAAACAAGTCAATGCAAATATGAAAAAATGGAATTAAAATCAGCGATGCTCCCCCACTTATTGTCACAACTTGACACATTCAATATTTCGTCCATAATTTTTATACCTACTTTCAGAATTACCGACATTATTATATGAAAATTTAAGGAAGTTTTTTTCTAGGACTCAACATTATAGTCATACAAATCAATATGAGTGATCATGGCTACGCGGTAGCCTATAAAATAGGGTGTAGTGCTCAGATAAAATGTCATCAAAAGGTAAAAAGTATATAAATAAAAATGGTTAAATAATTTTTACAAGATATTAGCTATTCAATCATATATTCAACTACACATATTTAATATATCCTTGACTAGAAAAAGTTATTATAAATAATAATTTTATATACAGGATGGAAATAAAGTTATTAAACAGCTACTTCAGAGTGTAGATGAGCTTAGATCGCTTAGCTCATTCACCCTATTGTGTTACCTATCACTGTCTATAAAGCTAATAAAGCAATAGGTATATGCAAAAACATTTATTATTGCTACTCCATAAATTACTAAAATTCAATCCTTCAATTTCTCTGGTAGCTCCATGGGTCATATATAATTAAATTTGCATATTCAAATTGAATATATATATATATATATATAACCCCCATTGCATATTATATAAAAATGTTGACTTAATAGGTGACTTTTACAAGAGCTATAAGTTATAATCATTAAAAATATTAATAAGGCACCAAAATAAAGATCTGGACATAAAAATCACAAGATAATTTATGCACCTTTCCTACATAAGCAATTGTTGCAAGTATTCAATGTCTTTTTCGCCTTCATTATTATATTGTCATACATAATATACTATAATGATTTTTTTATATTTTCTGCCTGAAAAAATAACTAATATATAGTGTAAAATTACTTCTTATAAAAAAATAATTAAACATTTCATCTTATTAAAAATTCTGTAATTCTGACTATAATATGATAAAATATAATGTTCATAATATGTGGGAAAATTTATTTTTAAATGTGTGTAGAAATTACATACTTTACTAAAGGATTATTATAATATGGTGAAATGTGTTCAGAAGTATGTCATAAAATATACAGCCAAAAAAGGTCCAAAAAAATAAAGTAAAATATATAACTCTCTTATTTTTCTCAGTGTATTTTTATTTTATCATATTGAATTTTACCTGTATATTGTTATGGGATATAATATGGAATATTATATACATAACTGACAAAAATATGCAACCTTCAGATACAGTAGCAGAAATAACCTTTGTTGCAATGTAATCAATTATCCTTACTCCCATGAATTCTATATTAGACATTATTATGAATAAAATATAATAGAGCCTCAAAATGTGCTCATTATTTGCTTTGGTTATCCAACTAGAGGATTTCTGACAATAAATCAAATAACCTAATGATTGCATAATATAAAACTACTTCCTTTCTATATTTATTTTGTTTCTCCTATTTTAGAATATATTTTTTCAGTATATTTTTCATATGTCTGTTTTGATTTGTCATATGTAAAAATATTATTTTTGAAAACAAAATCCTCTAATTCCAAATGTAAGCTTTGTATTCATTAATATAAAATATAAATAAGTTACTACTGAAAGAGTAAAAATGTAGTAGTTAAATTTACTTATAATTAAATACTGAGACAAATTACAGTTGAGGATAATTCACAATCACTCAGAATCAATGTTTTTGAAGTTGAGTCATCTTGACTGAGTTTGTGCCTCATACCACAGCTCAATTGCCCTGACAGGGTCAAAATCTGTGACACTTGGAGTGTGTTGAATGACAGTCATCAGATCATTGAGGTGTTTAGGTGTGACCACCAGTCACTTTTCACTTGCTTCATTATGCTGAAGCCATGTTTGCATAAGGCTGTAGCAGCTGGCATTGACAGTACCAAATGGAAAAGGTCTAGAACATCAGGGCAATGAACTTTAAATCTTTGGTTGATCATTTGTCATGTCAATGACATGATTCCATATGCAGCTGTCTCATAGATTAAATCTTTTAGAACTATCCACTGGTCTGAAATGTAGGAGAAATCAATGGATGCTTTCTGCAGAGCTGGATGGAAATGTGACTACATTGTGGTGAAGATGGAGATTGCTTTTGCACAATAAAAAGAGAGAACCTACTTAATAACATGCAGTGTAATACTTAGGCAGCATTAATTGTTCATTTATTAATTAAATTTATTTACATCCCTATCAGCATGCCGCAGCAGAATGCAACACCACTATGGTGCAGATGGAGAAAATTGTCATGTGAACTTGTAAGCAGATATTATGCTTATTTTAACAAATACCTTTATCACTTTTTATCACTTGCCATCTGGGCAACAGTACTGTATATTTCGCTCACCTGTATAACAATCTACTCACCATTGGTGACCAGGTGAGTGTTAATTTTGAACCCTGAGATATGATTGTGAGAATCCCATATAGTATATTTATATATGTACATATGTAATAAAATTGTGATTTATTGTTTTATAATATAAATTATGTTCATTTTAATAATAACAGAAGTATATATAATTCATGTTTAGCATTGTAATTTAAAGAACAATGAAATAAAATTCAACTACTGAATTTCTCATTATCATATTATTTATTGGCTGTATGTATGAATGCCCACATGCTGTATACAATTTTGAATTAGACTCTAAAGGTGGTGTGTTTTTCATTAACTTGGAATTTCTAAAATGGTAAATGTCACAAATTTTTAGCCAATAGAAATGTAGAAAACACATTTTTGAAAATCGGAATTTTAACATATAATTATTCATGTGCAATAGCATTTTCAAAAGCAAGGCAGTTTAATAAAGTCTTTAAAAATTACATATATTGTATTAAATAAACAAATTATACTATAAAACTAAAATAACATATTTATATACTATGATATGTATATCTATAAAATGTTGTAAGCTAAAATAACAAAAAATTGAATATTTGCATTTATAATGACAATCAAGTATAACAATATGTTTTGTAATTTCTCTTGAAATATCATTATATCCAAATTATATTGTATTATACAATGATACTAAGATCAACCATATAAAACTAACAGTATTATATATACTGGTGCAGATTTAGGGGAGAGGTGAGTGCATACCTGCGCCCCCTTAAGATATGTGAGTGCCCCTTTTATTAATACCTAATTAACACCCCTAAATATTGACTCAATAAAACATTGATCTATGGAATTCTGAAGCATAAATTTTGTATATTTTCTGTGAGTATGCCAAGTAATGCATTTCGACTGTCTGCATTTCAAGGTCTAAAAACCCAAAAAATACCTCACAAGCTTGGATTGCATAAAATATAAAAATCTGTTTTTTAAATTTGATAAGGATAGAAATTTATCTGAAATAAAGATAGTTTTTAATATACAAATGCACATGGATAAGTCAGACAAAAAGTGCCCTTTATACATTTTACTGCACACCACCCAATATGATTTTCTGGATCCGCTCCTGAAATATAGGTAATGTTTAACAATAGTTTGGGCTAAATGAAATTTCATAAAAATAAATAAATATTAAAATGACACATTCAACAATCTTTTGGAATATGGAAAATAAACTTTTGCTACTTATACTAATTGATATAGTTACCTTCTAGAGAATAATTTTTCAGGTGATAAAGATCTTAGGAGATCTTTGAAAATTTTATCTGATTATAAGGGTTTATACCAAATTTCTAATAAGACTTTTAACAAAATTTGTAAATCATTTCTCAGTAATTATATGTATATCACAGAGGAGAGTTTCCACACCTTCTATATAAATAATATTATACTTTTTTATTTTTATAAATTATATAAAGCCATATTCTTTTAAAAGTCCACCTTTTCCTGACCTGTCTCTGTTTTTTTAGTATGGAGAAAATTACACAGTTTAAGACTTTTTATGAACTCTTGTATGGATAATTAAGTGATAATAACCATAATTCAATTATATTGACAATCGAGAGATCTTTAAAGAAATAATTAACAGTGGGTCAAAATAAAACTTTTCAAAGTAAAGGAAACGTATTCATATGTTAACAGCATACCTGTCTTTTATTCATACGACGAAGTTCGTCGAATGCGCTTAAATTTTTTATATTTTGCATTTTTTAATTGAATTTGATTGTCTGACAAAAATTAATACACGTAAGAATAAATACAAGATTCCCGCTTCACTGATGATAGTCTATTAAAACCTATTATAACTTTAAAATTACTTGACAAAAATATTTATGTTAGATCAACGTATTCGATATATCTCTAGTATAACTCATGTTTTAGAATTCCTTAAATAAAGTAAACATTTCACTTTTCATATTATTGCTTACTAATTTATATTAACTTAGTATTTCAGAGAAAGCAATAGAATATTTGCGATTTTGAGATAATATTATTGAGCAATTAATTGTGAAATAAGTTTATTTGTAAACGTTATCCTGGAGATTAGATGTTTTGATTGTATATCTCCAAAAACACTGGTGTAAATTAGGACAAAAACTTTTAAAATAAATATACATTGTTTCTATTATTTATTCAGTTATATTCAACAAATTTCTGCATCTACTATTCAAACTGAAATATTGGATACTGCAGTCATATAATCATCGTATATCTATAACAATAATAAAAAACAAGCTAGACAACAGAGAATGAATACAATGGCGATATGTACGTATGTAGAGAAATGGTGCAGATTGAGATCGTAAAAGTGGTGGTAGATTTCGAGTATGAGCTCCAATACTAAGATATTTTGGAAGTTCAACATAGAGATTACAATTTGTGCGCGAGTCAACCAATTTTAAAAATTATTATTTTTTGAAGGGTAGCCAGTGCAGGTCTTAGCTAGAAAATGTCAGTGCATGACGTGGAAGCCGTTTTACTAGCCGAGCGCAACAGTTTTGAAAAAGTTGAAGGCGCTTTATTCTTGATGCTGAACGGAGTAAAGGCACCCTAGCTGTTTCAATTATCGAGACGCGATGCAATGATTGTGTTAACAATACAAGTAACTGTAAGTTCTTAGTTGAAATATTTTCTGATACGATAGAAAGATTTGTTAAATAATTAAAAGGCAGATTTCGATATAGAGAGAATATGAGAATCGGATTTAAGACGTTTATCAAAAGTTACAACAAGGCATTTATTTGTCAATTCAAGATGTTAATGTGTTGTTGTGGAAAGGATTTTAATTTGACCTTTGAACCAATAACAATAACTTCGGTCTTGTTAGAGTTTACTTGAAGTCCATTACAGGTGAACAAGTGAAACAGGAGATGAATACATGTCTGTAAGCTCTTAAGGGCATCGTTACAGTTTGAGAATTAAAGGATAAATAAAGTGAGGTATCGTCTCCGTACATTTGATGCTGTAGCCCATGTGAAATTATGACATCAGATATTGGAGTAACATAACAAGAATAGAGTGAAGGACCGACGGTTGAACCCCATAGGGGACACCACACTATAAAGAATTCTGAGTTAAGGTCGTTTTTTGGTTTATTTAAACGGCTTGGATGCTGTTGGATAGATAGTCATTAAACCAATTTAACACAGTGACAGAAAATCCAAAACGATTTTTCTACCTGTCAAGAAGGATGTTGTGATCGACAGTATATCAATCGCAGCTGACAAATCCAAGAATATAAGATACAAGTAATATGGTTGTTGGGCGCATTTTACCAATTTGCAATTGCATCAATGATAAATATTTCTTTTACTATTAAAATAAAGCATGTTTTCACAAAAACATTACAAAATAGCACCTAAAGAATATAGCGCTTTAATAAATACTTTTTCTTCAAGTAAAATGGTTTAACGATTGTATTGTGCTAAAAATAATAGTCGTAACGTTAATATTGTTTCTTGAAAAATGCTAATAATACATACCGGTTTGCAAAAAATAAAGAATACTCGCTTTTTATTTTAAAGTTATACCTATTATATGCTTGTATACTAATGACAAAAATTTTGCGCTTTTAACAAATGGCTTGCGCTAATTACAAATTTTGTTTCAGTCATACCATAATAGCTGAAATTGCGTTTTTTTATAATTTAGGTTTCAGTTGGGTAAGAATAGTGAATAATTGTCTACTTAGTACACTTTAATAATCGTCATACATCATACGCTTTAATAGTACGTCATAATAATCAAATCGCTTTGAATTTTAATTGTCGCAGCCACCTGCGCAAATTAGCAATATATGCGCAGATTGGTAAAATGCGACCAACATGGCCATCGTTGATGGCTGAGGTGAGTTCAGAGTAAAGTCTAACGACAACAGTTTCAGTAGAAAAACCAGACCGACAGGCTGACTGAAATGGAGATAACAAAGCAGACGAGATCAAACTTTCATTAATCCTTTAAAAAGCTCAATGCGTTCGATAAATTTGGAAAGAAATGTTAGGCATGACAACGGGCTGTAGTTTTGGAGAATCCCCATATAACGAGTTCTCTTTTTAATAATTATAAGTAGCGTGATGATGGCAATTGTCTCAAGGAGAGAGGTAACTATATCCACTGGTAATTGAGGCATTAGCGATAACTAAAAAAATAGGAGTAAACACCCCAAGGGATGATTTGATAATCGAAGTTGGAATAGAGTCGAGAGAACATGATTTTGGCTCTATCGAAGAAAGGATTTCTTTGGTTTCATCAAGAGTTGCTTTCTTGAATCGAGAGTCCATTACCTGTGAAAGTAGACTCCGGTTGAGAACAAGACAGAGGAAAACTATTTGTGATAGTTTTGATTTTATTATCGAAAAAAACAATTTGATGAACGATTTTGAAGGAGAGAATTTATCGCGGACCAAAGTTTTTTGGGAGATTTGACACAACGAATAATTTTCTGATTTGGACTTTGTAGTGAGAGAACGGACACGATTGCGTTGTGAAGTATAATTAATTCTATCAATATTATCACATGAGATGAGCCAAAGAGATCCAAGTTTGCGAATAGTATGATTGAACCATGGTGCACTGGGAAGTTCACGAACAATCAAAGATAAAATATAGAAGCATTGAAAAACGAAAGTATTATAAGTATTAACAAGATCAGTAGTTTGATAAAGAGGAGAATTAATAATTGATCTTCAATAAAAGTGGATAGGTCAAATGATTTCCTAACATGGATTCTTTTAAACGTAGGAGTGGGCTTTGCTATAGAGAGTTAGCACAATATAAGATAATGGTCACTGATGTCATAAGAGTGAACGGAGGTGGATTGCACTGTGGCGTCATCAATAGATGAGATAATCAGGTCGTGAGTTGGAGTCAGTGTGTTGCACGAGGTTATACTGAGAGATTAGGTTGATACAAATTTAGAAAGCATAACATTAAATGGATTAACAATTTTATTTGAAAAAAAACTCTTAACAAATTACGTGTTTATTAAGATAAATAAATCAGAAAAAGCATTCTTTGAAGTAAAATCGTATTTTATTTGCTTTGTCATAAAACTCTACCAATAGAAGCCTACCAAATACTCTACTCCTTATAAGCATGGATAGTAAGCAATGAAAATATACATACAGACAGCTATGCATGCATAATAAAATATATAAGTAGCCTAAATATAATATCTCGTACAATCTAGCCAATATATAAAGACTACAGATAATTTAGATACACGCAATAGCAATCACACAGACACACAGAAAAATTGACCAATGAAGGCAAACTTGAAAGCATATACAGACTATGCAAAACTCGATTGAACAAAACGACAGGACATACACCAGTTAAAGATCAATAATACATTAGTAATATATAGTACCAATTTATCGAATAAACGTGGAAGCAAATAGTCCTATGATACATTAGTGGTAATTAGGTGATCACACCTATTTAGAAGCGTCGCATGTATTCGGGTAATATAAATGAATGTCTTCGAAAATGTACATAATCAACAATGATTGAAATATCTTGAATCTCCAAATATAAACTATACTACTGTTTTCTGTTAATAGTAGTAACAAGTTCAATGTTATTAAAATGAAAAAAAGGCAAAGGAAAAATTATTTTAAAAGTACTGAAAATATTTGAAATCGACAGACGATTGACAAAATCAAATCAAATTATAATTTATTTCATTTAAATATAATGATCATTCTCAAAAATTTCCCCGCAAACGACCGCATCATTTAGTATAACATTGCCGGTTATTGAAAGCCACAAAATTAATGCCATAAAGTCAGTGGTAGAGGGAGACAGTAATAAGACAGGAACAAAAGTGATGCTAATATGGCGGAGAGGTAAATACACAAGCTAAAGTAAGGATTCAAGAATTTGTATACAATATATACAGACAATAACAATCGCCAATAAATATAACAACGATGTGCTAGTTAAATTTTCTGAATTTTAGAACAGAGAATCTGGGGGTTGGCCTTGCGTATTTCTTTTTGTCCAGTTTCTCGGTAATCAAAAGTGCAGCTGTGAGCATCGGAATAGCGGTGCAAGGAACAGTAGAGTCCGCCACAGCGACAAGAGAATCCTGAAATCAGATCAATTTGAGAATAATTTCTGTATTTAAAACAACTTGTATTTGACGTTTGATAACTTACCAGTTAGACCTACTCGCTTATTACAGTGAACACAGCGATTCTTTTTGGTCGCAGTGGGAGTTGAAGTAGCCGAGGAAGCTATTGACGAAGCTGAAAAGGATGAAACATGTCGATTAACCGTTTGAAATGATGATATAGAGAAGCATTAAACTACCCACCATCAGTAGAATCAGCGGTAGCTCCACCGACTTCATTGTCGGGTAAAGACGGGGAATTTTCCTTCAGAGAAGAAAGTGTTTCGCAAATGTTTGAAGGTTTGCTCACAGATAAGGCCGAGCCGGCAGCTGGAAATAGAACCAACATGCGCTCATGGAAAACCCGACATACTTGTTTTAGTCGCTTCGATATTACGCTTCAAAAACGTCAACTTAACCTTTGAATGTAATCAGATGATATAGTTAAAAATGTGGAGAGGACATCTTGAAATAAACTAAATCCGTAGTTACAAGAGTAAATAATTTCTATCTACATAGAAACCAAGGACACACCATAAAGTGTTGTAAACTCTTCAAAGACGTGGTAATGGAACTCACTAGATAAACTGCGAGAAAGATAGATAGCAGGGTGTAAAGTACAAGGTCTGTGATAGCAAAGCAGATATAACCGGATCGTCAGTGACAACCACACACAAACACAATGCGAAAGTCGATCAATATAAGCATACCCGACAGACTGTAAGAAGAGCTGTACCTATGTCCCCATAAATATCCAGTCAACACAGACCAGTACATGCATAATAAATAGGGTTCACTCTTGTAGAGGTACAACATACACACTCTTTATGCAACTATTTTCTAGAAACCTTCACTTAATTACAATACACAGAGTTCAGTTCGATATACGTTACAAAACATTTTGCGTACTCCACATAAACCCAAATTTTATAACATTTTCTCTGAACAAAAATAAGTGATCAATAATTAGCTGGCTAACATGAGCAGTAATAACTATTGTTTACTTATGCAAACCACTAAAACAATAACTGTAAAATAAAATAGATAAATTGAAATTTTCGTCTCAGCTGTTAAATTGTATCGTTAGGATATAGGAGCTGAAATTGTTGGTAAAACTTGTTTGTAAGAAGTTACACTCTTATCAATAATTGATTTTGACTAAAAAAAACAAGTTTCAAAAAATGTATTAGTCAAGCTTTATCGTTTGTCTTCACAACCGATCGACGCTAAAACGATTTAACATGACACTGCCTACTCTTGTAACAAACTCACTCAAATTGGTACAATAGCGGAAATCTGTGTAACGATAAACAAGGGAAAATACTATGCAGCTTCACGTTGCCATGACTTGTATGTATTAGTCACCTCTCTCATTTAGGATAGGTACTGTTTGTATCAAATAAGGTAAACAGACATACGCAGAACATGGATTCGAACTGAGTACTCAACTGTCGGTATTCACATAGCTAAATTAATCAATAATTTAAAGACTATATTTTTACATTTATATTGTCTGCATAGAAATCTTCTATTTCAAGGAATCAATCTATCAATAGTAATACGTGTCGTTCGTATGATTGCTATAAGAAAAAGCAGTTCAGCTATTATTGTATTTTAGATGGCAATGAACTAATATAGGTTCATTCCTGCAACTATTAATTTTTATTTCATACAAGCAATAAATCGGTGAGGCATCTACCTACCCGATAGCAACACCATTATTTTGTGAAATCAGCAGATAGTCACGCGAACACATACACACCATCAGCTGATACTCATGAGAGAGAGGGAGAGAGAGAGAGAGATGACGACAACCAACCAGGGAAACACACCAACAAAGCAATCGATATAGCGACGTCAGTGCAGCGGTATTAAGGATAAGGCTACGCCCATGACATCTTCTCCTTAGCTAGTAAAAAAGCTATCTACTCTATAATGCGCTTATCGATTTTTGGGTTCAGTTCAGTTCAACCAGTGTTAGAGCTTCTAGAGAGAGAGCGAGAGACCCTTTATTTCTTTGGAACAAGAAAATTAAAGACATAAAGAAAGGCTCTGTTTCTGTATAGGCTTCGATCGATTACTGGGGGAAATCTAAATATCCATTACAAGCTACGAAACATTTTAATGTTCTGTTAACGAACAATTCTTTAGTGTACACGTTGCGTGCCCGCTAGAACATTGCCTAAGTGAAGAAACGGAAAGTATATTGATCACTATGTTGTATAGTTTACCAACACCAAGCTGATCGATATATCCAAGATTACCAACAATTCTTGTTAACGACAATTCTTAAACGAATTTTATGAAAATAACAAGGTTGAACAGAACAAACTAATCTATACATACCATAATTGCGTCCTAAAATGTACAATATGAGCGAGCAACTAAATTTGTTTATTCTTATAACAAAGTGCATAAGTGAAGACCAAATATCGGCTAGTATATGTCAAAGGTACCTATAATTATTACACAATTCAACCAGATTATTTATATTTAATATGCAGGTATAATCTACACTGACCTTTCTCTACATATGGTATTATAAAGCAATCTATTGACAAGCATTAAGAAGAATTAACACAGATAGCAAAGGATCGAAACACGTCTCACAAGTATATTATTCACAAACGAGCTAGGTACGTGTATTATAGTTTTCACCGAGACCTACACCGTTGCAAGATTTGTTAGTTCGCATTAAGCAGTCAAAAGTGAACTGCACTTAACTTAAACAACGAGTTATCTAAATTAATACAGGTTACTAAATCGGTAGGTTTGAGAAACAGGAAAAACATTATTCGTAATGACAATAAATTACGAATATTTACGGAGGTTTAGATGCGGGGTTTCAGTCATCGACATTCATGGATCAAACCCACGCAAACAAAAAAGTTCTTGTATACCTATCGAAATAATATTCTACTGAAATGTCAATGCGAAGGTTTCTAGAAAACTCCGCAGAAAAGAGGGATAAGGCTACCGAAACAAACCACAGCTCGCACAAAGCCAAAATAGATTAGAACGACATAATTCTTCGCATAAGACAGGAAAGGGGATCATATCGAGAATTCTATACGTAGGTATATCACGATATCACCTAACAGTCAATAAAATAATGACGTAGAAGCCTACCAGAGAGTGGAGGGGTCTAGTGAATCACTTCGGCTTTATTAAAACGTCACTACACAACGTTAGCTCGTGTTAAGAACAGTGGCGAGCTAAAAATAGCATAATATAATAATATAGCGACGTAGTTAATACAACGGCGAAGTTACATCAGCCAGATGACTATGCATAGATTGATTGGGAAACCAAGAAACAGAAAGCAAAGTCTATTATCAATAAACTTATTAATAACACAATAATAAACTAATTAATTAATTAGTCAGTGTTAAAAATAATATACAAACGAACAAAGTATAATTAACTTAAAATACACATCCTCCTTATGAATCATTGTATTTTAGCATCGGAATATAGTAAATAAGATGTTATCATTACTGATTGCCATCAAAAAGATATACTGTGTTTGTACCGATGGAAAATTCAACACATCGGAAACAATTTATATAAACAAATACGATGTAATCTGCATAAAACCTATCCGACTGTAAAAATCACCAGATTCTACTTCAAATAACAAGACTACCCAAAGAAATTGTAACACTATACAAAATATAAAAGTATCATTAATGTAAATCTCCGTTTTATATTATTTAAATTGAAAATAGTCTAAATATAATTGAACCAATTTTACTCTTTAATTAATATAAACAAAGTCGGTGGACTATCAACTTACCAACAAGGGCATCAGTGACCTCATCCAGAACACGCTGTTCCTGTGGTCCTAGACGAGGAGGACTTTGACTGCCGGTAGAAGAGGCTGAAGAACCAGGGGAGGAGGGGTCTCCATCGCTGTTGACGAGAATTGGCTGCTGTTGTTTCTTCTGCTGTTCTTCCTGGGCGGCTTGGTCCCGGTGACATTTGGAGCAAAGACCGTCAAAGTTGGGACTTCCGTAGAAACCGCATCCGTTGTGACATAAGAGGGGGACCATGTTCTGTTGGTTGTTGTCTTCCATTGTGAGTCAGGAAAGTCACCTAAAGTAAATATAAAACACTTATAAATATGCTTTCTGTTTAATAATGTGTAATAAATATCCGGTTAAGTAGAATTCTATTAAAATTAAAGTGTAGCATCGAAAACACCAGAACTGGAAATAAGTGTTATAGTTATGAACATGTTTAGCATAACTGGACTTTGTCAACGATCAAGGTCATTATTAAAACCAGCTCCTGCTTATTCATTTGTAGCCTTTTATATCTAAAACACTTTTCTATGATAAATTAAATCACAGAAGCACATTTTCAATGTTAATTCTGGAAGCTCTATAACAACATGAATTACTTCACAAGCTAGGTGTTACACCACATTTGGTCAAAATGGAATTAAAATGAGAATGGATGATGGGGCGGAGTGCCTATAATTAATGAAATCGGTTTATGAAGTAACTGAGAATTCAGATATTCAAATTATATTGTTTAAAAAGAGATTTTTAACTTGTTTGAACATGCATATAAAGGCGCAACTTAGTTTATTATTCCAAATGCAATATTAGAGAAGCATTTATTGAACCCGGTTGATGAATTTGTATATGAATGGTTATACAAACTATCCAATTATACCTATGTTGTTAGCAGGGATTGAAACAGGTTTAAGAAAAACCAGCAAAAGTTATTTTAAAAGGCCCCCTCTCAATCTGAAACATAGATATTTTCAATAATAATAAGGGCCCCTCTAAATGATAACTATACCTACTTTATTAAATAAATAAGGGCCCTTTAACACTTTCCAAAAACATGCTAAGTAGAGGTTGTTCATCATCAATTTAAAAATTCAGGAGTTGCGAAGGTGTTAGATGATAAACTACTTCTAATTGTACAATTCGTTTGAGGATTATTTTAAAAATACCCATCTCTTGAGACACCAAAAATTGAAACAATAAAATGGAAATGAGCTAAGGTGCAAGTGTTTATCAAACAAGTTTGAAGAAAATAAAAGATGCATTAATAATATATAAAGTAAATTATTTGTTTCAGCAATCATGACTACCATGAAGACAAAATGTTTCAAATGAGATTTGACTACTATAGAGCTATAGATAATAACATAAAAAATATCAATTAGTTATTTTTTTTGGTTTTAATCTTGTGTTATGCTCATTTCAAAATTAGATTTTTCAGATAACAATTACAAACTTGAATTAATAAATGTCTATTGGATAGTCATTTAATATTACATTTAAAAAAAATACTATGTTGTTCCATACTTCTGCATTTCTATAAACTTGTTCAAGTTATAGTTCATAATATACAATATGAATTTTTTGTGTTATACTTCTTTTGTTATGGTTATTTCATTACAAATTTATATAAAAATGTAGTTTAGTAACCATAGGAAAATTACGGAAAAGAATACTTCAGACCATCATAAGTAATTAGCAATTAAAAACTTCATATTAGAAAAATAATTTGTAATATTTTGGTCTCAAGTCTATGGAATTGACCAGATGCATTATTAAGATTATTGAGCATGCCATTATTTTAATGTATTTAGCTATGTGTAATCTGGATGCAAAAATAATATTTAATTTATTCTAATGATGCATAACAAAAATGTCTATTGAAAATTTAGATATTAATCATACCAAGAGCTGTTAGGTTTTCTTCCTTTGCTAGCAAGTTATGCAGGGATAGTATAGTGTATCTATCATACTATATAGCTATACTAGTACATATACATTACATGGACAATGTATTTAGTATTTTATTCAATTTGTTTAAACAGGATGATGAATAAATATTATTTTATCTACATTTTTTAAAGGGCAATCTTATTGGTTGTGCCTATATATTAAGAAAAACAACTTCCCTTTTCTAAATCATGACAATGTGCATGATTATATATATATAAAATAGGAATAGTCTAAAATATTTCACATTCAAATATAGGAATAAAAAAATTACATTTGTTGAAATAATTTATTCTTTAATGATATAATTGATTGATCTATAAATCAAAAAAAATTAATTAATAAGCCTATTTCAGTATTATTTTAACATAAATTACTTTTACTAGCCATCCAGTCAGATACACCAAATACTAAAATTTCTTTAAAAAAAATAATTTCTGAGTATAAAGTAAACAGTTTAATATAGCAGATAGGATATAGTATTTTATTTTAGAATATATAATGAAATAAACCTTATGTAAATTGATAAAGATGAGGACTAGAGCTAAATTGTTTGGGTTTGGTGTTATTATAAACATAAAATCTACATATCAAGAATCTCAATGCTTAGGGAAATTTGAGAAATTGTAATAATGAATTTAGGAAATAAAGAAATTTGGTAAGTTAAAGGCATCTGTCACACTATGCAGAATATATAAGGAAATTGGAAAGCCAACTGTACTCTGATTGGTTAGTCAAAATGCATGTTTTCCTATTATCAGGTTTATTAGATTGATGGGTGCTGTTAGTGTTTCACACATAATGATAGAAAAGTTTCTGTGTTCCTTTTGTTAGCTTTATATCTGACTGACTTATTATTCATTTATGTATATTTGTCATCTAATCATATTTATAAAGATTAAATATTTATCTTATTTTGTTAAGATTTATTAGTATTATATGCATAAAGAAAATAAATGACCTCTTCTATTCTCTATGGTATTATAGCAAGTTTGTAAATATATGTGTATTGCCATGCTTACATATGGTTCTGAATGTTTGTATACTGCATTCAGGTAAGTGGAATATTATTTAAAATATATATATAATAGATATTATACAGAAAACCTTTTGCTAATTAGAACATTTGACTTCCAAAAGTATAATTTTGCTATTATTTGTCATAGAATCATATAATTCAATTACATGATCATGATATATTACTAATTAAAAAGTTATATAACTATAGAAATACAAGATGATAATTGAGTTGTTTTTTTACAAGACTGCATAATGACTATTTTCTATGAGATAAAATAATGATAAGTCCCACTATGTGATTGCAATAATAGCATGATTGTCTTTTTGTATTTATCAAATTTAATTCATGGAGTAGTTTATTAGTATACCTAATGATATAATTGTGTGTTATTTATTCATAGAATATTTAAAATTTGAAAGTAAAATCAACATTCACATGATTACAATACATTTTTCTGAAACACAACTTGTTTTATTAGTATTATACTAATTTATAAATATAACAATAATTTATTTCAGCAAAATGAAGGTCAAGAAAATTATTTTTCCTTATTTTGAAGTTGCATTTATAAAACAATGCTAAAGCTGAACCAGTCTTTCCAGCAACTGTAGACATATATAGCTCCCTGAACTGATACCTGACAAATATATCCAGACCATGTAGGAGCTGCCAGTTTTGCTATGGGTTTGGCCATAAACCAGCAGACATTTATGTTTGCAGGAACTCCCAGTTTATGTTTGGGTGAATCTTCCTGAATAAACTCATAATACTCATTTTATAATTGTTATATTAATAATGTAATTTATTATATATTGTAATTTTGTTGTATCATGAATATAACTTTTGATTATTTCAAACTCAATGGTAGATATTTGTTCTTTGTGTGACATTTTAGCTTTTATTGTCTGGTATTCATTTTATTTTATATAATAAATATATGTTTTATACTTAATAATTATAATAATAGTATATTTGATAATTATTTTGTAATTTTATAAACTTCTTACAGAGAATATGAATCATAAAATGGAAACTAGTAATAGTAATATAATAATATAAAATATAACAAATATTAAATTTGATTGATCACTGCCTAAAAAATATAGAATAATGAACTGTATTTATTCATTTATTGACTTTAGTTTATGGAAATTTATAATGCAGCATAAAATGTGTTGAGAAAGAAACGTAATTTTTTATATAAGTACTTTGTAATTATAAAGGAATTTTGATTGTAACTAATAGTATTATAAAATGTATATATTAAATTAGACTATTAAATAATGACAAACTTTTTGAGGCTAAAGTGTTATTGTCTATTGTAATGTGAGTAGTATGAGTGTGTGACAGAGATGTAGGCAGCACTTTATCCAATTATTTAAAAGATTGCCTTAAATGTAGATAATAATCAGATAAAAGAATTCTACAAAAATCAAAGATAAAAATTACACAATTTTATTAAAATGTAACCATATAGCATACAGTTTTGTTCCAAAAATTATTCAGAAATAAAATTTAGTGAAATATTAGAAGAAGCTTAAAGAATTATGTCAACTAAAATATTTTTTAAATTTAATAAATTCCACTAATATTTTGAAGTTAATCAAATCTATAATTTGTAAATAAAATTTAAAAAGCTTTGAAAATTTCTCAGCTGATCTATATACTTTATTTAAAAATATATATTTATTAAAAGGTATTTTATAAATAATGAAATTAATTCTGCTTACTTTATAAATTTTAAATAGCTAAAAATATTGATAAAATAATACTAAATTAGAGTAATAATCCTATTCTTTGAGTGTAATATTTATTTATGTAAATATTGATTAAGCAACTTTTTTAAAAAACAGTTTCGTGACGCTTGCATAATAATAAATTTAACTTAAATGAACACAATGATATTTAATAAAATATTATCGGAAAATTAGACTAAATAATTATATGTACATTTTAATAAAAAATGTAATAAATTACAAATTTATTGAACAACTTAGAAATTGTACAAAAACTAAAAAATGCTATTGAACTTAATGTTAACGTATTAAACCATTTTAATAGATATATACTTGGATGTTTACAGAACAGAGTTAAATATCCGACATTTGCTTTTCTATTTAGACAACGAATATAAATTACGTCACCTTAATTAAAGTAATTTTAAGTAATTATAGTATTTAGTATGATACATTTGTAAATTTTTTGTCCAAAATGTTAAATAACTTAAATAATATTATAATTATAGAAACAAAATTATAATTATATTACAGAAACTTTTTAATTATTTATAATTATAAGCTTAACCCTATCCATATCGAGGGTAGGGTAAGTATGCTATTTCTTATGGCATTTTTTATTGAGCAATCTGTAAATAGTGGAGTAATTTTCTACTTTTAGAGAAAAAATTTACTTTCATAGACCCATGTGATCGATCATGAGAGCGGGTCCATCACCAAGCACCTAAAATTTTCCATTTTTCGAAATTTTACAAAAGTATATTTATATTAGGGTGTATGAATAAAAAGTAGTTAAACTACCTATAATTGAAGTTCAAACTACAAATTATATGTATAAATTCATCTATATTCTTCTAGTTTCTGCTTTTTTAGTAGTTAAACCCTATTTTTACATGATCGTAACTCAAATGATATTAACAAAAAGTATATTTCACTAAATTTTACACTATCTTCAACTTAATATTTCGAAGCATCTCATCTGGTGCTTTTCTAACACAAAAGGGCACGATATATGAATATTATTTTACAAAAAAAATCGTATTTCGAATGAAATATTAAAGTACGTAAATAATTATTTACTTTTAACCAAACCAGATTCAACAATAATTTTAATAATCATTATTCAGTTATATTTTCTTACTTTTAATGATACAACAAATATATAATAATTGCTATTACATTTTTTTTGGTTGCTAATGGTGAAGAACAACAATCATAAAAACAAAAAGGAATTGAAAAAAGGAATCAAATGATCGCTTATATTTTATTGAGACATGGCCTGCAAACTAATAATAAAATTGTTAATTATTATGTAATTAATATTTATTTAAGGCTGAATAAAAAATATTAGTACAAAACATTACAAAAATTTTTCTTTCAAATGATGTATTTTCATCTTCAAGAGTTGGTATTCCTTCAACAAGACCAATCTTTGAAGTTCACCCACAAAACAATGAAAGGAATATACACATTTTTATCTACAATAAAAATATATAATATGTATAAATGTCTACATGCAGTTAAGTTTTTTATTTTTTAGGCTCTTCTAGGTCCAAAATAGACAGTTTTTTTTATCTCTTTTGGTCTTAATCGACTATTTCTTTTTAGCCAAAAATTATTTGACTTTGAGGTGGAGGAAATCTCTTGAAAAGGACTGGTTGCAGAAGGTGAGTCTGTCACTGTTTTAGATTTTAGTGACCCTGAAACACTACAAAAAATTGGGTTGTTATCTCTCTCTAAAAGTTTTTTTTTCAAATTTCCGCTCCCAACTGTTTAGGAGAGCAGCTGATGATGCCTGTTTTGTGAAATCTATTTCTTTCTTTACAGAATTCTTTTCAAAGGCTTCTTTTCGTCTAAATTAACAACACAATTTGTGACTAACATGTCTTGCAATTCCTGCACCCTTTCTTTTATTTAATTCTCACTTCAGTAAGTTGTTGACTCTTACTTATAGCAATAGTGGACTATCCACAACAAAATTTGGAGTGATTGTATTAATATCAGATTTAGTTTTTAGGTTCATGTTTTTTATTTAGTTAGTTATTTTTTATTAGCTTGTACTTTTTAGTTATTAGTTTGTTCGTTTTCCAACAATTTCAATGATTTTTGCACCAAAAATTGTCAATTTTAACAAGGTAAACACAATATAAATAATAAAAGAAAAGATTCGAATATCGACTCTACACCCCACTAGTCTGCTGTATATTACAACAGTTCATTCAAAAAATCAATAAGTAAAAACGGTAAAAATAGATTTTTTTCGTAGATTTTTAAGCGACCGTTCTCATTATAACTATATATAGTGGAAGCTTATAAAAATATAGCAAAAGCTACTTTAAACAAGTCAATGGCTGATTCATAAAAGTAGAATCAACTATATATATAGCTTTCACTAGTTAATCAAACAGATAAAATTGTAATTAACACAAAACCACATTAACATTTTGAATAATTTGAAGAAAAACTTATTTTTAAAAATTTTAATAAAAAATTATGTTTGAAATTTTTGAAAAAAAATAATTTATAAATTTAACCAGCCGCAAAAATAATTTTTTTTTTATTTTTTTTTATTTTTGCATCAATATCTAGCAGAAGACATTCTGGACTACCATCATGACAATTTTTATGCACTTGGCATCATATTCATACAGCCGTTATTTATTCGTAATATATATTTTATTACAACAACGACATATTAAATAAATGATGTATTGTATAAAATTGAACTTAATAAAATTAATTTTGGTATTGCAATTCGATATTTAACAGGTCAATTTAAAATTATAGCTTGATTTTTTAAATTTAGTTTGACATAAAACCTCCAGTTAAGTAACTGATATCATGGCTTTTATTACTTTTATAATGGATTTATTTCCTGTACATCATTTCTCAAAACTTGAATTATGAAATTATTATAATTAAATATTACAAAGACTACCATTTACAGTTATATTCCAATAATTCCATATAGGTACTATTATTTTTATTTTTATTTTTATCGATATATATATATTTATAGCATTTATTTTGTACATTGTATTAATACAATCATGAGTTAGGTCTTCTTCGGAATAGGACATCTGTCACTCTGGACATAATCATAGTCGTTATAACCCCCATCGGAGGTTCCATTGGACCCAGACGTCATGCTTTTGATTACTGGACGAGACGTCAATGTTAAATAAGAACTATTATCGCTCGATACACTGTCTTCGTGTTTTCTATCTGTTGGTCGTCTGGGTAGCGTCCTCTTTAACTGACGGCTTCTTCTTGCTGGATCCCCCCTCTCCACATAGTAATCATTCATAACGGTTGAATTCCCGCCTGTATTAAAGTTTGCCGGCGTCTCATAGTAATCATTGAACTCAGTGTCATAGCTTGGTCCAGCATATGAAGGTGTGCCTTCATAATAATCGTTCATTTCGTAAGTATCCAGGCTTCCTTCTGCTCCAACTAACGGTTCCATAGATATACTTTTATTAACGAACATCCTGGACAACGGAACACTAACAGGTTTTTGTCTAGAATCATCCCGTTCTTTAATATCTTTTGATAGTTTCTTAGTTTTCCATTGGCAAGCAATGAGCAAAATTGTCAGAGTCAAGATGAGGAGGAATCCACAGGCTGCCGTTCCTATAAAGGGAACGTTTTTGGAGAGCGGTTGTTGCAGTGTGTTCATGAGGCAAGGGGTGGGGGGTACGGGCAAAGGAGGAAACATGCGACATTCTATCAGTTGGGAGAGATTTTTGGAGCTGGAAGTAGCTAGAAGAATACAGATTTGTTGAACATCAGTGATGTTGCTGGAAGAAATCTTGAATGAAGATTTAGTGATGTCAACACGATTGAAAATGTGGTTTGAGGATCCTGAAATATAAAAATTGTTTGATTTTTTATTTGATTATTTGAAAGGACATTTATCTATCAATGATCAAAGAAGATAAATAAACATACCAGCTTACCAATTTGTTGACGTATCAAAAGCTGTAAATTGTAAACAGCTGACTCAACTGGCGTCCATGAAATAACCATCTCTTCTTCCATCTATAAGAAAATCATGAACACAGTTATTATACTAATTAATTATTCTGTATATACATAACATATTACAATGAATAATATTCAGTTATAAGTGTAAACACGATATGATTATAGAATTGACATTCGTTAACATAACAAATTAAAAGCGACCTACATTACAACTAATAATTAGAACAGTAAACTTAACCCCATCAGAAGCCATCATCCTATGTTTATATTATTAAAGTTACTTGTCTCCACTTCAGTTTTAAAACAGCCGGCGAAACTGCAAAATCCGTCCAGCTGATTTCCCGAAATGAAGTCGATGTGTCGTCCATCGTTTGTGTCGACGTGTTTCCCTCCTCCGTGACTGTTGTCTCAGAATCAGTGGATGTCCAAGATGAAGTGGTTGTTGTCGTCTTAAGGTCATCACAGAACTCATGCGACCAGCGCTCAATTGGCCATATTTTCGAAACGGAGTTGTTGTTAAGTGTAACCTCGTGGCAGGTCGGATGGTCGGCAAGGACAACACCAAACTGAGCCAACTGTTGCTATAGGAAGGCATGACATGTACACATGTACTTGATTAATTCAAAGTTAAGATATCATCACCAGGACTTAATATACCATAAATCAGCCCAATTATCTTATGTGGTAATCTTACGTTTTGTCTATCTTCTGAATTCGCGTATGATATGATGTTTGACAGAATGATGCACAAAACGGTATTGAAAGGCAATAAATTACATATTTTACAGGTAGGACTTTTATGATGGGTATATAAGCCACAAAACCGCAATTTCAACAATATTTTGAGGTCACATCTGCAGCTTCTACTCGGGAATTTACGGTATAACAAACAGAAACGTTGTTCAAATGCTGAATTGTAACTGAAACTTTTTTATCCAACAAGAAAGAATAATCATGTAAAGATGCAAGTATATATATTAAATATTGCTCATAACTTTTATTTTTATATAACAAGGTTTAAGAATTTAACATTTAACAAAACTAAATATAAATCAAGTTTTAAATGCAAATCTGAACACCCACTTACTTTCTCCTTGTAGAGATGACAACAGCACACCAAAGGATTATTTTCTAACCCAATCTGCCAGAATCTTCCACTCATCGTCACCGACTGAAAATCTATCGCAGTCAACTGGTTCCCTCTTAAGTCGAGCCTCTGAAGTTTGGAGCAGTCAGCTATCTTGGGAACCGAAGTGATAACGTTATTGGCCAAAGATAGTGATTTTAGGCCCTCTGGCCAGAGGACCTCTGATAGATTTCCCGTGATCTGGTTCATGTCGAGGTTTAGATAGACGAGATGACTGGAGAGGATCTTTGTGAGGTCGTCCAGAGCTGATATCTTATTGTCGTCCAAATAAAGGTACTCTAAGGTACTTAGGTAAAAAGGTTGGAAGTCTTTTTTATGGAATTGGATTTGATTTTGACCTAAGTCAAGTCTATTCAATGTTGGTAGCGGAGAGGGGATCGCGTCTAACAGGTTTCCACGGAGGTAAAGATTTTGTAACCGGGGAGTGAATTCCAGCATGGAGGAACCATTGATATATCGAATTCCAGCAAAATTTGCGATCAAAGCGGACAGATAGGGTATTTCTTGTTTAATATCTGAAATAATAACAAGATATTTAGCATTCTCGCTTTTTCTTTAAAAACACAACTTTTTATTTTTTAAATTATAGTAATGTATCAATTTCTTTAAACCTTCTCCGCATCATTTATCTAAGAGCGGATATTCCATTCGCTTACTATATTACATTTTTCTTATTTGTACTATTTGAGATATATTATTTAAATTTGTCTTAATAATACCTATAAATTACAAAGATGCTAAGAAAAATGTTATCATATATGTTATCAAATATATCAATCAAAATGTTACAAATAAATAAAATAATGAATCCATTTTATTTATGTAGGACAATACATTTTGCTTCAGAACAACAAAATTATTAAGATAACCTGCCAAATAAGAATCAAATTGAAATTTAATTAATTTCGGATTTCAAATTAAATAATTTTCAAAATCATCATCAGAAAACTGCAATTTTAAAGTTTTTAATTTTAAGCTCTTAACAATTTTGTTATTATTACACTAGTTTTACTGCTTTCAAGATTAAAAATGTTGATTTTATTATTTTGAATGATATCTACAAGTGGTCACCAGTTTATGGTGATATCTCGAGGCAATTGAAAAATATTTATTTACTATTATTTAGACCTAGGTAATATGGTTAAACATTATATACTTACCAAACGATTTAATAAAATATTAAAATGGGTTAAATATAATCTATTATAAAAGTAATTTTCCCTTTGATATTTTATATCAAACTAATTTTCAAAAATGTTAAAACCTTTGCGAGGAATACTATATCAAGCTTAAGACAATATTAAGATAATATAATTAAGACAATATTTTTTTACATTTTGAAGTATTAGTTATTTATATAAATGATCTAATCTTGGAAATTTCGGTCGACAATCATATAAAACGTTTATTTTACTAATGTAATTAACGTTTAAATACAAAAATGTATTACTGTAACACTTTCTTCTCAAGTTAAAAGTCGATATAACTTTAAATATTTACAATATTTATTCTGATGCAGAGCAAATCAACATAATATTCTGGGGATAATTTGTAGACGAATCAATGATAATTTTGTACAGCATAATTTTAAAATAATTAGTACATTCAGTCTATTGAAAACTCATAGTTATTAATCGCTATTAAAAAATAGCTTATGTTCAAATAATCGTACTTTATATAATTACAATTTTGTTAAAATAGATTTCTTTAAAAATAATTTTTATATTAATGTTTTTCATCAGACAAAAACACAATGCCATTTCAAATATAAATCTAAAGCAAATATATTTACTTAAAATTCGTTTGCAAATATAATTCTCATAAGTTAAAAAAAGACTTGACAAAAATAAAACCTAGTACTAAAGAAAAAATGAAAGATTTCAGACAATGTATTTCCTTGGTCTGTACTTACCTAGAAAGCTAATATTATTATCTACGCTCAAATTAATCACTCTGATCTTCTGAGTCGAATTTTCAGGAAAAACAGGCATTTCGGTGAGACCCTTCGCAGAGCAATCAACAAGTGTGTCATCGTCATGGAAACTGCAAGGATTTATATCACTAATATTCTCATGAATCTCAACACCAGCTGCACAGTAAACTTCAAGGAGAATCCAAACCAAATAATAACCATGAAGGAACATACCGTCGAAAGATACAAAGTGGAAATAAATGGATATCACAGTTTATAATTCGATAATTTATGAATAATTACACTCATATTGTTCATGTTGGTTAATGAGAACTTCGCAGCATATCACAGCTCAGTAAATAATTAACTACAATACTTAAAGATAAGAAATCTCGGTTCATTCTATTGTAAGCCGATAATTTGAGAAGAGGAACAATATTGTACCAGCTTTACAGCAGACATGAACAGCAAGTCTAAAATATGTCTACGTTACTACTCACTACTCATTAAGACAAGTTACTCAATTACAGGAAATAGTAAATTCAATTTTTATATAGGTAGATATTTGTTTTTGAGTGAAATGTGATATTATATTTAAAAAGATTCTAATTATAGAAACAATACACCTTTTGACCTATTGAATGAGATTTATGTTAGAATATTATAAGAGAATTTCTTCTTATCAGAAGTATTATGTTTTTAAACATTACGTAACATGACGGAATTATAACAGCTTTTATTTGTTTGAGACTGACGGAATTATAACAGCTGGTATTTGGTATGCAAGTAAACGTTAATTGTACTAGATTTGGACAAGGAAGTAAAACTTCCACTTTGTATTGAATTTAGAACACATTTACTAATGTTATATGATTAAGAGGCATTATTATTATGCGAAATCTGTGGCTTAGGCTACATATTTAATTTATATATACATGGTGAAGATATAATTATAGTACCTTACGATTTTAAAAGCAGTTATAAATTGGAATCATCCTTTTCTTAAAAGTTGATTAATTTCCACTATCGATTGTAATGCCCAAACTCAGAACCCTTACATTTTGATATAGTTCTTTTCTTGGTGGATTATGGTGATAGGGTGGTAAAAATGTTCGGTTGGGCGTGGTCAAGTTTGAAGTTGAGTACTTTCTAATTAGTACCTTGCTCCTTATCTAAGCAATAAAAACTTTAATCGCAAATAACTGCTTTATGATGCATTTTAGATCATCATTTTAAAGTATCTGAATACATCATAAATAATAAATCCCTCAATGAGCAAAAGGTGCTGTTTTAGTGCCAAAATAGTACTTTTTGGCCATTGTGTGATTTGCCATTTAGTTTATCCTATCTGATAGAGTATGGCCATTTTTCTATATGTGACTAATACAGCCATTGGTTCTCAGAGACTTCCTTTTCGAGATGTTCACTAAAAACCTAATTTTTGTCGTGTTCCTTTTTCAGAAAAATGTCTATGACGTCATACATGGACATGTTTTTATAAAAATAATGTTATTAGATACTTTATATACATGTTTCTATCTATTGGTAATATATTATATGCATCTAAAATGTAGGTACCATAAAGCAGTTATTTGCGATTTAAAGTTCTTATTGCTCAGATAAGAAACAAGGGTAGGTACCTACTAATTATAAGGTACCCAACTTCAAACGTGAATATCTCGAGTTGTCCAAAGGTGACATGACGTCACACCCCCTCCCTCCCCTTAGAATTTTTACTTAGGATCTATATACCATCATAATCCACCGAGAAAAAAAGTAATGGTTTTGAGAGAAAATCAACTTTGGCTTTCTGAATATTAATAGATTTAATTGTTTTACGTATAATTAACCAACTGTCGATTTTGTGAATGTACGAATGGATGAAGACTGATAATCGAGCACAATCGAGAAGAATATTATTAAATAAAATACTTATAGAATAGTAATTTTTTCCGTAGATAATAATATGGGTATCACCATATAGCAAAAAAGCAGTAGGTAGGTTTTAACATGTTCCAAAGTTACACCTCATATTTGAAGACAACATTTAAGAATTTGGACACCGCATTTGCCAAAAATGCATAATTTCCATGATAAAAGTGTTTGTTAGTATACTTTCAAAATTCTTAATGGACGATACTATTTTCCAGCATTGAAGGAATAAGATATTGTTAATTTGTATTTATTTATTTATTTATTTATTTATTTATTTTAACATTAATATAATATGTCATTAAGTCAATTTTAGATGCAAAATTTTTATAAATCGTTAAAAATCATCCGACGAACCGGATTTGAACCAGTGACCTAAGGATTGCTGCAACCACTACAGTCCTCCGCTCTACCAACTGAGCTATCGTCGGCTTACTAATCGATGAGTTGGATATACAAATGTACAATACCTTTATTTTTTTTGATGAGCAAACTTAATTAAAGTTAAGAAGTTCACAACACAACACTAACATACACAACTTTATCTGTATAAAATTACACAGAAAAACTTCTAATGTCAATCAAAAGTATTCAAAAGTTCACTTAGACAATTTGTATAAGTGAACTTTGTATAAGTGAACTTTTGAATACTACAGATGTGATAAACTTTGTACAAGGTGCTTGCCCATAATCACAGAACTTTTACCTTCACTGCATCCTCTGCATCGAATGTTTGAATGCTAGCCACTCTTGTGAAACCATATTTACATATGATGAGTCTAAAACGCTGTTTCTTATTATCAATCATATTTGTACCTGCTAATCATATTATCCTACATTAAATATTTTGCGTTGTAATATTGTTGTTATGACGTCATGTTTTATTGTAGTTAACTAGCTTTCTCTTCATACAATCATATTGCGGTTGATGGTTAAGAAATAAAAGTTTAAAATAAGTACATAAAATTTACAAATGTTTACCGAATTTTTAATATTAAAATGGACAATTTTGTTAATATTAAAATCATTCATGTTAAATATCTTTCTATAATATGTAAGTTTCTCATCAATTTCACATAATATAAATAATTAATTTATAATATTTTCAATAGAACAACTATATTTGTGGGTTTCTAAGGTGTTTCTAAGGTGGGTTGCATTATTTAATATATTATTAGGTATACTACTTATTTAATAATGAAGTCCAACAATTGAAATGTTCAATATATATAAAACAAAATAAACAGTTCTGACTTATATTTGCATAAAGTGTTTATTTTACATTTATTAAAATATTTATGCAATTTATGATATTGAAATACCATAATTATACTCAATGATTACCATAAATAAGTTAATTCAATTTAATGTTTTTAAAAAATCAACGCCTTACAAAATAAATATGCAACATTTCAGAATGATTTCGATATTTCAAAACAGTATTCGATACAGCTATCACAGAATCTTTCTGTGTCTTCCAGTCTGATTAGCAACCTTGGCAGAAGTGTGAAGTCACGACACTTATTCCGGGTCTTCTGGATCCTCAGGACCTGGCTCTTCATCGGCAGGTAATGCAGCCTCAAGGTTGATTGCATCTCGCTTGGAGCTTTCAATCCGGATGAGTTCGGCGACCCCTTTCGCCATTTCGTTGACTGCCTCGACCTCTGTAAGTCCAAGCCGTCGTTTGTTGCTGATGTCATAGATACCTTCATCGGGGTCTGTGTGCTCTCCATGAAAACCTGAATGCTCACATTTGAGGTAAGAGTCACTTGAATTTGTTATTGCAGCAAAGTTTATCAACAGTTATTTACGCATAAGAACGAACAATAAAATGGTTGCATATCTATTAGACATGAGATAACAAGTAAACCCCTTCCAGCCTCTTGGACATGCTCACCTCTGGGTTGAAGTCTCAGCTGATCACAAAGCTCCCTAAACCGAGGTTCATCCCCACTAATCAACGGCAGCCGAATGTGTACACTCGCCCTTAACGAGGTACCCAAGTTGCTAGGGCAACAGGTCAGAAAGCCGTACTTCTCGCTGTAACCGAAGGTCAACTGAGACTCAATATTCTTTATGGCCTGAAAGTGATATTACCAAGGATGTTGAAGATATGTGTGTGAGTAGAGATGATGTAATCCCTACAGCGTCTATAACTAACCTCAACGAGACGGGAGTACACCTGGGGCAGGTCTCCACCTTGCTGCATTGATATAAACCGGAGATGGTCTTCCTCGCCGATCCAGATCAAGAATGTTTTCTCCTCGTTGTGAAAGATTCCTCGACCGAGCGGCCAGTCTCGGTAGCCACCAGCATCTCGAAGAACCCTTCGTGTTAAAGAAACTATATTCATTATAGAAATACATCGCTTGCTAAAATTTTGATCAACAGTTGAAGTGAAATATAGAGATTTCCACCATCAATGCGAGCTTACGGATCGTCATTCTTAAACAGGAAATTGTCATCAATCAACTCTTTCTGTGTCTCTGAAGTCATTCCCGACAGCGGATAATAGCTGCCTGCCTGCTCCCCTTCTAGTTTCGCCAGAGCTTGGGAGATGGTGTTCTCCAGATCAATGCGCTGGTCCTTTTCAATGGTTGTGGGGAAGTTGTAGCCAACCACAGTGCGGCCCACTCTAACCCGGGTCGATATTATGAAGTCACCTGCAAATGTCTTTTGTGTGTAGAGCATTACTTCGACGATAATTGAATGTTTCATACTTTTGAAATTCAGAACAAAAATCAAATGTTCTTACAATATTAAGACAAAACTGTTTGAAGCATATTAATTATTATTCTTTTATAAAGGCACGTAGCCAGGAATTTTCGAAGGGGGTAATAGACATGTAAAAATAGGCACTCAAATAAAATAAAATGATTTTTTAAATGAAATTTTAAAAGTTGTAAATAAGCACAGTCAGGTATAATATAACATATATTTGTTAGGTATAAGATGAACAAATTGTTGATAATATTTTAGGCGCATGAACATTTGAAAGGTGGGTGGAGGGGAATAGTCACCTCTATTCTCCCCCCCCCCACCACGGCTACGGGCCTCCATAACTTAAAAATTAAATACGTTTCGATTTGCCCGTTATTTTGGAAGCTGATATATTATATTATAATCTCCAAATAAATAAAGTTTTTATAAGATTCAAAGTAGACACAACATCAACACAAGTTTCTTCTATCGAACAATTATAGTTACATTGATATAACATCATCGTAAATAATAATTATGATCCCCAATCGTACACCCTACCCGTTGGATCAAGATTAGAGAAGGGTAGATTGCTGGTATCGCCGAAATCTTGGGCTGGATGGTGGATATTGTTAGTGAGTATATCATGGTAGTCTTTGATGATGAGGTCAAGGTATTCTTCGAACATGGTGTAGCAATCAACATCCCCAGTTCGGGGACAAGTTGCTTGTGGATTGTAGGCACCTGGGTTGGAAGCAAAATTAAATTTGCATGAAAGATGTATCCTGCGATTATAAACTTTTGAATTATAAAATATCGATATGCACATTTTATATAAAGAGTTATAAAATAATTCAAACAGCTATTTTCGAAAATGTTAAAATTCAACTAAATAATCTGAAAATTAAAGTGAAACTTGCGAATAATTGTCTGATTTTATAACTTTGACTTTACCTGGATAAAGTGTTAATGTTGATTTTATGATGAACCAAAATTCCAAAATATGTCTCACACAAATATTTTTCATAAATTTATTAAATGAAAATGATTTCAAACCGTATAAAAAATAGAAGTACCTTGTATTCAAAGAAAATACTTAAATCGTTACTTTATACAACTGTTCATTTATCTCCTAATTTACAAATTGTTTTAAAGGCTCATTTGATGCATAAGTCTGAATATGGACAGTAATCGTTTAGTCTTAAATTATATTCCTTAAAAGTGGCATTTTTATAAATAATATTCAGGAAATTGTAGGAAATCCATAATATTAAATAATCTCCATTTTGTACTAAATAAATTTTTTTCCAACAAAATAATTTAAAATTACAATTAACTACCACCTCTCAGCTAACATCAGATTAAAACCAATACAAACTTACAATTTCGCACACAATGGGCCAACATGCAACCGCTGGGAGTTCGTTCATTTTTGTAGATCTCCACCAGTTCTGCCGACAAATGCTTCTTAGTATAGCTCTGGTTTTCCTCAGTAGTCCACAACATTTTAGCCAGAAACTCGAGAGGTTCAACCGGCATTATTTCAACTAAAAAGATGTTATAAAGTATTTTTAATCTAGATCATAGATATACTATCCTTGTTTAGGTTTAACTAGATTGGTAATCTAGCTGATTGTTGTCACTTAGTATCGGTTTCTGTCGATCCTGGCAAAATTCAATATTATTTGTAATTACTGTAGTAATATTAAATTCAATAATTGTTTATATGTATCAATTAAATATATATATTCTGTTAAAGTTATTTTCAAATTATTTAACCAATCACAACTCTGGATTTGCCCAACACGCGATGCAACATACTTTAGTATAGAAATATTTTAGATGTTCAATCTAGTTCTGTATATAATATACAATATCTATGATCTAGACAAGTTCTTTAAACATCGCTAAATTCTAAGCCAGATACCTGAGACGAATTGGTCTGGATTTCAGATTTCATGAACAAATCATCACTAAAACTTATATTTTCAAAGAATTCTCATTACTTGGAAGATCCAAATTGTTTTCCTCCATTATCGTCTCATGTTCAATGATCTTCTTGACTCCCCTTGAAAAGGTGGTAAGAGCTTCAATCTCAGTGACTCCATATCTCTGAGTACTGCTCAGTTCAAAGACGTCCTCTGAGTCTGTCAATTTGTATTTTAACTGTGCGTGAAGTACAATTTCCTAAGGGATAAAGAACATATTTTTGAGTCTAGTAATTCTCATAATTGTAACATTTTTCGACGTTTATATATTTAAAATAAAAAATACGAAATTAAGATATTGGTTTGTAATTCTGCAAAAGGCGATAATTTTATTAACAAAATGGAAACCGGTGACGTCATATCGATTAACTAAAACGCCCTGAGAACTTTCGAACATTTGATGAAGTTCCTGAAAACGATGATTATCTCTGTATGTCAATAATATTAATAGGAAAAATTCGTCATATATAATATTGGTGATAGAAAAAGAAAAAGAAAAAGAAAAAGAAAAAGAAAAAGAAAAAGAAAAAGAAAAAGAAAAAGAAAAAGAAAAAGAAA